>VYXF01008705.1:638501-720642 GCA_013397295.1 Polioptila caerulea
TTTTTTTTTTTTTTTGCAATTCTTTTGTAATTTATTTCTAGTTGTAGATGAATTTTTCAGAGTGATATTTATTTTTCTGTTCTGCTGAATTCTTTCCCTTTTTTTTTTTTCTCTCCCGCAAAATGCTTTGAAGCCATTTGTAATGCTGCATCCTAGACAGGTAATATCACCTGCAAAACTCCCACCTGTGACTGAAACAACCTGGTATGGAAATCAGAAGTGAGCACAACAGTGCATGCATTTTGCTTTATTTAGTGGTTTCTAAAAAGAACATGCTTTTTTTTATTGTGGTTATGTTTGTCCCTTTTTGCAGGGGTGTTTGGATCCTGTTATGTTTGTGCTCACAGACTGGTTTGCAAGGGGCAGACCTGTAAAGCCATTTGCCCTTTAATTTGAGATGCAAGGCCAATTTATAAACATAATTCTTCCAATTTCATTTTCAGACACCTATGCTGGATGGAGCTTGGCTTGCAACTGGAACATTTTGGAAAGCATACGTAGGAAGTGAACACAGCAGACTGTGTGAGGAGCAGACATTTAGGACAACCTTTCATAACCACTAGGCATATTCATAACACCAAACAGTCAATAATAACATTGACCAAACCCTGATGACTTTGATGGTCAACTTCTTTGAAATTTATAGTGATAAATACATAGAGACAAAGAGCAATGTTAATATGGGACAGCTCGGCGAGAGCCTTAGCATACACTTGACCAAAGAATCAGAGGAACTTGGGATAATTTGTGTTGGAAGGGACCTTAAAGATTATCCAGCTCCAACCCCTGCCATGGGCAGGGACATCTTCCACTGGACCAGGTTGCTCAGAGCCCTATCCAGCCTGGCCTGGGACATGTCCAGTAGCTGATGAAAATAGATCTGACATTACAGTGATTTCTATGCACTGAGTGTTTGATTCAAAGTAACTTGGGGTTTCCTTTTGTATATGGGGAGTTTTACTGGGGATATATATAGTTAGGAGTTCCCACAGGAAAAAAAGAAAGCAAATTTGTAAACTACAGAAGTTGGAGAAGTTTCTGGTTTTGTTTTTGTTGGTTTCAAAGAAAAGAAAGAGAAAGGGAAAGGGTATCCCTCTATGTGTTACAAAACAATACAGGCTCTATGTACAACGATACAACACAATCCTCTCTTCCCATTCTCACATTTGCTCTGAGCCTTTAGCACAGCAACCCCCACCTAAGTATGGGGAAGGGTTTCAAAAGCATCTTGATCCACTGCAAAAATCTTTCCTCTTCTATATTCCAGTGTACAAAATTCCTTACAGTGATGCCTCCAGTTCCCACCCAGCTGTGCCATGGTCAGTGGGGAGGCAGCTGGGCAGCCCCTCTCACACACTGAGCTGAAGTGGCACAAAAGAAATGGAAAATGAAGTTTCCCTTCACAAGCAAGGGGGCCAGAGCTCTGAGGTCTCAGGGCTCCCCTGACAGCTGCTCTTTCTGGAGGCCTGTCCTGCTGAACCTGGGCTCTGCTGAAGGCTGACCATTGCCAGGGGTTTGTAGACTTTGAAGAAACAGACTGGTTTTGTGTGCTGGGAGTCTCGTAAAAAGTATAGCTTTTTACTTAGAACTGACCACGAGCTTGGGGATAAATGCCTAGAGAAGAGTGTGAGCCTTCAGAATTAAATTGAAGGACCACCTTTATTACTACATTTTTGACAGACTATTTTTAAATGTCTCCCTGCAGCAGGCAAGCTAAGATTATATTTCTTTGGAAATAAAAGGACCAGGCCTAAGGTCCATTCTGTTTTCAGGGCAGACACATAACTCCCATTCATGTTAATTGGGAAGCTTCTCCTGCTTCAAGGAAACAACAGACCCATTAGAGATCTAGGATATTATTTTTAGACCTCTCGATCCCCTACAGCAGTGGGAGCTGGTGTCTAAGTAGGGTCAGTGTCAGAGCTGTTCCCTTCTGGTTTGCTCCTCATAATTCTGTCCCACAGCAGGACATTTGTCCCATTGCTGCAGTACAAGACCATGGTGGGTTTTGGCATTGAATTGTATCCACTCAGTTTGGTTTGGTTTTTTTTTTTTCCTTTTCTTAGTGAGATGAAAAATGAAAGGTCAAACCTGTCAAACCCAGGATTGCCTCCTAAAGGAGAGCCCACTGGAGATAAGGCAAAGTTACATGAGTTTGGGACCTGGCATGACCTACTTACCAGGCAGAGTTTTGAGAACCCATGTTAGGACAGTTTGTTTTTCAGCCTGGTTTCTCATGGGAACAAGGCTTATGCAATCGTACTGTCTGTGTGTCTGTGTCTACATCCTCCTCCCCTCCCCAATAACTTTTGGACTCATTGCTCAATTTCAACAGCAGGGTAGAGGTTCCAGGGGAGATCCTGGTCCTGCAAGCATTTTAAAATCAGTAGAGGAGAGTGAGGCTGTGGCTGTCCACTTCAGCAAGGGTTTGTGTGGCTCAGCCAGGAGATCAGTGAGGAGCTGCAGGCAATGGCACAGCCCCGGTGCTGCTGGTGGATCCACACAGCACATTCTGCTGCTCCTTTTTACACTGACACACTCACTGGTGAGCCTCTCAAACCTCTTCCTCTACTTTGTCACTTTTTCTGTAAAACAAGGTGAATTTGAGAGGTTCTGATAACTAACAGCCTTTTAAAACATGCTGAGGGATGGCAGGGGGGAACCCCTGCTGCAGCCTGGTGCAGCTAAAGCAAGGTTAGAGGGGGATGAGGAGCTCCTCTGGGCTCAGGAGCATCTGACCTGAGCAAAAGTTCTCTCTGCCAGGGCTCCAAGGGATGTGATGCTGCTGAAGTTTGTCATTGTAACACCCACACTCCCAGGACTCAGAATCAGCTCCAGTCAGGGTCTCACTCAGACCTAGTGCAGCTCCTTTTAACCTCCCTGCCTTCCGAAAGATTCCTTGCCAGTGCTGCCACGTGAACCCAGCTAATTACAGGGGAGGAAATTACGGCCCCACAGACTTCACAGAGAATGTTCAGCACAGGTACAGCACTTAATGATAGGCAATTAAAGCACTCTGTATCTAATTCCTAAGGAATGGTGGGTTTGGAGAGGGACCACTTCCAGTGAGCAGGTGATAATGAACTCCCCAGATCACAGAGGCATCATTTCAAAATGATAATGGGAATTTATTAAACATTCTATGGAAGACAAATGCTATTATATGAATATACAGGGAAATACAATGGATCAGGAAAACTCCTTGGGTTTCTGCTAGCATATTACATGCATGACAGCTTCTTTTGGCTCATAAATAACAACAGAAGAACACACATGAATACTTTTAATGATTTGTAGGCAATTTTAGGGATCTTCTCCTCATAAATTCTCATTTTTTGGGCAAATTGCTTTACATGATGGCTAAACAGATGAGGAAAGACAATTTTTCCTTTTATTTCATTTAAGTTTCCCAAAAGAGCTTGTGAAACTTTTATTTTAAACATTGCATAGTTAGATAAAAAAGGTGTAATAATGGGTTCTTTGGAGTTAGTGCAGGAGAAAAAGGACTCTCCCAGGACATAATCCAAAAGTTTGATACCTCTTGAAATGAGTTCAGGACAATCTCAGACTGCTAATTTTTTCTGGAGCAGATATTGGAGTGTGATGGGTTTGTCAAAAAAAATCTGTTTGTGACCCTCAAGCTTATTTGTTGTACCTCTCAATGTCTGCCTAACTCTAAAAATTAGAGCTGAAGTTCCAGGCCACATCTGCTTTGGCCCCAGGAGAGCCTCAGTCACAGCAGGATCATCTTTAGGTGCTTTTCCTCTTTACATAAAACTTTATAACAAAAACATTTGCCACTCTCCTGAGTGTTGATTGGCTCTGCTAGGGGCTCTCTTCTCTTCCTGAGCTGTGTAGGCTTGGTACAGTGCTCTCTGGATTGTTTTCCCTCCTTCCCAACCGGTGCATCTCCTTTGAAGTCAAAGGAGTTACTGTGATTTTTTGCCCCATTGAGATGCTCACCATGGAAGAAGGATATAAAAGACTACTGCTCACAGGGTGGGAGCTGCTGGTTTCCACTTTCTCATTAATTTTTCACTTGTCTTTCATTTCAGTGGGTCAACGCTATGCTCCACCTTTGGCACAGACACAAATGCTATTTTTTTATGTGGTTCAGTGGGAGGAATGGTTTTGATCATTAAAAGCAAAGCAAAAATTATTTCAAGCAAAATTCCAGAGCCTCTCTGTGTTCATTTATCTTTCCATGGCTTCCTTAAAGCATTGCCTACTTGCTCTCTGGGGAATATGTGCTCCAACTGTGTTTCACCACATTTACAGGAGCAGTCACATATGACCAAGACTAAAATTTAACCTTAATTGCCCACAGGCTGCTGCCGTTGAACCCTGTTGGCATGTAGGGGTTTTAAAGTGTTGAAATGAACCCAGTAGAAACAACTAGAAAGGCAATACCATATTTAGTTGTGAAACATCCTTAAAAATATTAATATGCTAAAATCTGAGCAAAGAAGGCTCACATCTCTTGAAAGGATGTGTGATTTCCTGTAATAATCTCCTTAAAATATTCCTGATTGGGATTTTGAAGCAGTCAGAGAAGAGAGGGGTCTCTGGAGGGCCCACCACTGCTCCTTGCTGAGGCAGGGCTTTGGAAAGTGAATCACTGCCTTGTGACTGGATCCCTGCCATCCACCAAGGATCAATAAACTTTTATGCCCCTTCCTGCCAGCCTCAGGTTTTTGATTCCAGGTGTTCGCATTAATCTGGGACACAATGGAAGGAAGAAGTTGCTATGGTTGCATGGAGATGGCAGCACAATCTGGGCCGACTTTAGTCAGCAAGTACAAGAAGTTTAACTGTCTCAAATGATTGCACTTCTTGGAGCCTTTATGCTGTTTGCTTAAGTGAGCACTGATGCCATGAGTGCTCCAGATACCCGAGTGTTTGGGGTCTCCAGTGCTCAGTAACATCGTGCCCTACCAGGAAATCTTTGTGTCTCACCATTCCACCCCTGGCAGAGGTCAAAACAATGAACATCCTGGTGCAGAGGTGTCAAGGGAAGTCACAGCAGAACAGGACAGAAGTTCAGTTTAGATTTGAATTTTACAGCTGTGTGATCTCAGAGTGTAAAACCAGCCCTTAGCTCTTAAGAGTAAAACCTTCCCAGGGACTGAAGAGTTTGCAGGCTTCTGTAGGTTTAGGGCATCATTTTAACCCCTGGGCTCATGAAAATTCTGTTTAATCACACCTGCAACTGTTAGAAATTATTACAGCCCTTAGACTGTGGTAATTGGGGACCACAGTTTGTGCTGCAAGCGTTGCTCTCTGGAGCTGCCCTTCCCAACCAGAACTCCTCACTGGATGGCTCCTGAGAGCCACCTCTCATCTCCATAATTTCCCTCTCCATAATGTGCCCTTTTTTGTTTCATCTGACATTTCTATCACCTTTAAGAAGCCTCATAGAGAAGGGACCATGAAGTTTGGATGTAATTGGCATATGGATGGTGCTTAGATTTTTTAATACATAGTTTTTATAAGACTGCTTTTATGTTTGCCTTGGCTCTTTGATCTCCACTTGAAAAACGTTTTTCATGGAGTTTGTTTGAAAGCACAAATAATCGCTTACCACAACTAAGGGCTAGCAAATAGTTCTAGAAAAGAAAGAAAACCAAAGAGAATCTTGAGCTGATGGAGATGCCTTGAAAGACGTTTTAGAAACAGCTTGTAGCGGCACATTTCACAGGACTGTTCATCAAGTTAATTCTCCTGTCGCATTGGCATTCTTGGACATGGTAATAACAAGGAAAGTTGTAATGGATTTCTAAAATGGGAGTGTTTTAATAGATTTCAGTAAATTACTTGTATTCAATACTGCAGTGTTGGGATATGACACACTACAATGAAAGATAAAGTCACTTGCAGATATAATCTGTGGTTCAAAAATAAATATGATGATTCCCGTGTAAGTTGATGTTTAACTAAATATTTCCCTGGAAAGCTAGAAGCCCTGAAAACCATAAAACATCACTACTCTGGTCTGATGGAAGCAGGAGCAGTCACAGTGGGTGAGGAGACCTATTCCAGCCTTTTGAAGTGCATTTGTAATAGAAGCCACTTTTGTCATGGTAGATGAGCTGTAAACTGAGAGACTCTAACGAAGGAGAGTCCTCTCAGGGTGACTCTGCATGACCAAATGTCCCAAAAGCCTTGAACAGTCTTTATGCAGGGCAAAACCCATCTGTATTATCCTGCTGATTTTCTGGGTCTTCATAATAATCATGTGGGGTGCAGGTGTGTGTAAGAAAGCCCATGCTGAGATAGGATTTATTCCCTTCAAAATCTCTCAAGTCTGGAAGAAATACCCCTGGCAAAGACCAATCAAATGGCAGAACATTTTTAAAATGTTAAAAGTCAATTCTTTCTGTCACTAGCATTAAAATACTGTAATGCAGACCAGTTAATGATGAGGCTTCAAGAAATAAAACATTAATCTCCACTTGTAATGCAAGAGCCATACAACTTGCTTCAGCCTTAATCTTTCATGAGTTATGGACTCTTCTGTGATTCATAAAACAAATAAATCACACCTCTAAGCTACCATCTATTTATTACCACTTTTTAAATGTTCAGCATAGTATAAAAAGGGTACATTTTGTTTGCCAGAGGTTGTCAGCTACTGAGTAACATTTGGGAACCAGAGGTCTGATTGTGCATACAGTTGGACACAGGTTTTGTCTTTGCTCCTGAAGACAGCCTGCTCCATGGAAGTGCACTCATGGGGCTGAATGTGCAAATTTTATCCCATTCTTTCAGTCTGTGCTTGTGGTGAGAAAGCCACCTGACCTAAAAGATGACAGAAAGTCCCTGGCCTTCATTTTTAGAATGAGACAAAGGCTGATCAGTAAATAGGACTTGCCAAGTTATGAAACCATGGGGAGAACAAGGGAAAAGAATAATTTGGAACAGCAAAAATCAGACCAGGTCAAATATTCAAATTATTAGGAGACTTATTCAAGCCAGAAATCACAGTTTCTCTGTTTCTGGTTTACCATGTTCTGTGCTCATTTCAGCCTCTGGAGTAGAACCAAAACCTCAGAGTCCACACACAGAGGCTGTCAGTCCAGCAGACCTGGGAGGGGTTTATTGCTGGCAGCAAATTTTGCACCCAATATTTGCAGTAAGAGAAGAAAAAAAAAGTAAAAACATCTGGGTTTAGGAGCTTGGGAAGCTCCTGTGCTTCCATTTTTAAGGAGAGTCCTCCTGGCTGGTTCCCAGCCTACATCACAAGGTTGGCAGTCTGGTTGGCTTGGCTGTTCTCAGATCCTGCTGGTGTCAGCAGGGAATAAAATCCACTCCCTCCACCTCCTGCCTACAAAGACCACCACGACTCCCATTGTAGCTGCTGACCTTGGCCTTAGATTTCAAAACCTCAGGGACACAGAGGAGTTACTGAAGTAAATAAATAGAATGGAGCACGTGCCTCTAAAGTGCACAAGGCATGAAGTCCACTCCCTTGAAACCATACCCATATCTGCTCCTGCCCAGGTGAACATTTATGGACATGGGGATGTGCTTTGGGGCTCTTCTTCATATTTGTCTTGTCTGTGACTTGTTTGAAGGAACTGCAAAAATATGCATTTCCCAGGGCACTTCTTGTAAATCATACTGAAACCTTGGTTGTGTTATGACTCCAGCATCAACTGCATTGCTGCAAAAAACCTTGTCTGTGGACTCGAAGAAAAAGCACAGTAATTGCATATCCTTTCCAAGAATGTTAAAAACCATATAAATACTAACCAAGTGTAATCTTTCCTCTTGTTATATGCTGCATTATCCATTATACAGCATTCAAATCCTGTGTCATATTTGGGTAATTTCTTTCTGTGAAATGCAGGTGGAATGGGAAAACTGGAGTTCAGTTGCCCAGATGATGCAGACAATATTTTCTGGTTCTTTTGGCAAACAAATAAAAGGCTTTTTCTATATAGAGGACTACTGTAATAAAGGAAATTCAAGAGGCACACTAGTAAAGCACAGTCTCTCAAGAAAATAACTGCTTTCCCCAAAAAGATGAAAAAAAGAAAAATTCGGAAAAAGAAGAAGAAGAGGAAAAGAAGCAGAATTTAGAAGCAGAATTCAGGAGAAACACTCCCTAATCTCAGGATGAGTAAACGCTTGTTGCTGATCTGGGTCTCCTTTTGTTTTTAAAGAACTGAAGTTCTTGGTGTGGAATGGTGTAGTGGTGGTTGCAACTTTAATTTCGGTTCACTTTTCCCTCAGAGATATTTCCTCACTCCAGGCCCGTGGTGAAGCTGTCTGGGGCAAACTTCCACTCTAGATGCTGCTCAGATATATTTACAAAAAGAGTCATGGATGTTCATGTTCAAGCACCTCTATAGACTCGTGTCCTTTAATACTAGAAAACAAATTCTGGAGCAGCTTCTTGTTTTCAAAGGAGCAAAATGAACAAGTGGAAAAAATGTGGTCATTAATGACAGCAGAGCTGCCTATGAGTGATCACTGTAGCATACCTCAGGTTTCTAAAGCAGCTGTTGATAAATGATGCCAGAAGGTGTCTTTTGGCTCAGAAAGCTGCCCATTTCCATAAAGATTTTGTCCTGAAACCCCTGCAATTATATTATACTGCTCTTGCACCACTCTGTGGAATTTTACTTTTGATTTCTTACAGCTTCATGCAGACCCAAGCAATTTGGCCTCTTTATTAAACCTAAGCATCAATCTGTAAAAAGCCTCTTGATTGTCTAGACAACTACTTGTGAAAGTCAGTTTTGTTTTGTTGGCTCTGCGTCCCTGGGGGTACCGACACTGTTCCTTCTGTTCTTGTCTGTCAATACTCTTTTGGCCAAAATTTCGTATTTTTTTTTCCCCTGTATCTGCCAATTATTTTTGTTTTGGAAACCAACTGAAAAAATATTTCACTGCTGTTTCTTGATACTTTTTTATTTTTAATAAATAAATGCCAACAGCCTGGAGCTTATGAGCAGCCCTACAGTAATAAAAGGATGTACACAGCAGGCAGTACTCAATTTGCAAAAGAAAAACAGATTAACATTTCAGGTTTCTGAGGGCTTTTTGTCAACAACAGAACATTTAAAAACATCAATCTAGCAGTAATTGCATTTATCAGTGCATTCTCGGCTGATTCTTTGGCTGACTCCCTTAATATCATGGAATGGAGTAACTACTGGAACACCTTTTAATATATAGATATATATGTATGTATGTATTTATATATAAAGTAAAACCTTGGTAACAGTCAAGTTGATTTGACTGTATGTAATTCTCATTTCTGGGATGAGAATTACACACACTAGAATGATGTGAATACATGGGCAGTGGTGGGTGAGTGAATACCCACAGCCCAGCTCTCAACAGCTACAGAAACTGGTACCAAGTCCTATTCCTGGGCACTTTCACAGAAAGTTCATTGCAAGCAACAACAAAAAAAACCACTGAAAAAAAAAAAAAACCCTCAGCAGAGACTTTAAGAAAACACCACGGGAGTATCATTTCCCCGTTTCTTTAGCAGCTGCTCACCAGTCACTTTTCAGGTATAATACCACTGATTGCATCCAGGCAAGGAACACCATGGAAGGAGACGCTGCTCTCCTGCTCGGAATTCCCGATGAGGCTGGAGAGGCGCCAGGAGCTCCCTGAATGTGGCCGTGATCAGCTCCTGGGCACCTGCTGCTCCCCAATGCCCGCCAGAGCACCTGCCCCAGGTGTTCCCTCCGGGAGCCTGCGCTGGCTGCAAATCACTCCTGGCCATGGCACGGGGATGCACACAGGCCACGCTGGCCACAGGCTGCAGGATTTTCTTATTTCTTCCTCACACAGCTGCCCCAGAGGTTTTTTGTCCTCTCTGTGTTTCTCTCCTGATGGAACAGACACTTCTTATTAAAATTTTGTAGTATAAAAAAGTAATCTGAAGCCTGATCTCGTGATAATTCACTTAGACACTTCTGATAATTTTGTCTTATGTGTATTTATTAGGGTGGGTTTTTTTCGTCTAACATTATTAGATTGGTTTTGAACTCAAAGGTCAGTTCCAACACCAGTATAAATCAATGTAACTACATTGATTTCAAGGATTGCAGCACCTTTCATTAATTCCTATTGCCAGAGATAGTGTAGTGGTCTCTGAGGAAGGAGATAGATACACATTTATATTTATATATATGCATTTAATTTAAATCACAAAAAAAAAAAAGAAAATTCTGTGAAGAATGTAATTCTGTAGCATGTCATTAACCATGCAATTAAGGCATAGTGGTGTTAAATGATCAATACCACAGAATCTCAGCCAGGCACCTCCAAAGATTAAGTCCATGCCCTCTGCTGTTCCCATTCTCTCTTCATAAAAAAGAGCCCAGATCCTTGCACAGGAGACCCTACCATCTTTTTTTCTTGCAAAGGAATACATGATTTCTTTATTTGGTTATGCTCCACTAGCAGCCTAAAGGACACATTCACCAGTAAAATAACCCAAGTGTTGGTCTTACTCATTTCAATTCAATCATTCCAAAATGAATTCCAATTGCTCATCTAATTATATTTCCCTACTTTTATTGGTCTGCTTGTGAGAGAAGTAGTTGCCTGCATTCTTTGGGCTATAAATAAAATATATAAGAAGAGAGAGGAAGAGAATTAAAATTATGCAAAACGTTTCAGTGTTAAAGCAAGAAGTTATGTCTTTCAAAATCAATTCTGTAGTAAAGGTGTACCTGTGGTTACACAGAGATCTTTTCCCATTTTACAGGGAGTTCCCAGTCTGTGCAGTTCTGTAGCTTCTCTTCCGTGCATGCAAAAAGCAGCTTCACATGAAACTGATCACTCTCTCTGGGGAAAGAGCAGCATTGCCTATAGCCAAAATATGTTTTATTTAAAAGAGAATCTTCCTTGTCAGGTCACATCGCTCCTGCTGAACTTGAGGGATGCCAAACGCTGGTGCCAGGTTTGCCACACGCTGATAGTGACATCCATGCCTGGTGCACACATAAAGCAGCCAGAGCAGCCAGCCACGTCCTCCTCTGCAAACCAACAGTTTCCCTTGGGTTTGTGTGATAAGAGCCATCAGAGCTGGGGATTGAAAATCACTACAATGAGGTGCTGCACCTGATAAGAGCAACCCTTCGTGGGTCTGTGGGCTGCTGTGTGGTGGAGAAGAGGAAGTTCAGAACCTTAGGAAAGGTTTTAGATACTTTAAAATTGTTAAATGTAGCATTTATGCACTTCCTCTTTCCACCCTGATCTGCCGGTGCAGGTTCTGGCTGGGGCTGGGACATCTCCCAGGACATCTCTGCCTGACCTCCAGACCTCTGGGTCAGGCAGAAGGGCAGCAGACACAGACCAAAGGACTTTCTGAGCCTCACATTTGGATGGAGGAAATAAGGTAATGAAAAGGAAGCCATAACCTGGGCCTGAATTAATTAGTTCACAACACATGGCATTAAAAAAATATATTCCAGTGAGTTGATGGCTTTACAGCTACATCTTGGGACAGGTCTGGTCTTTGATTCTCCAGTCTCCATTTTCACTGCCCACCGTGTCACCCACACCCTGCTGTGCCCAGGGCTCCCAGTGTGGCACTGGAATGGGGCCTCTGCCATGACTGGAACAGTAACTGCACAGCCTGAGGCTGACAAATCATTGAATTCACTTTCTCTCTGCCTCATACAGTTCTCTACCCCCTGCAAACAACAGTGGAATCATGAGATCTAATAAAAGTCCAAGATAAGGAACCTCAGGCCTCCACAGGGCCTTGGACTCTTTAGTTCAGAATATGTTTTTCTTATTTCCTTTTTTACCCATGTCTAGGTTTACACATAATTAATTTCACATCAGTTGTCACAGAAACAGTCCTATATAAAAAGGTTTTACTGTCACTTAAATTCAAAGAACTAACTTTGCACAGGAAAAAAAAAATTAAATTCTGATTTACTCTGTTCAGGTCCACATTTTCAGCACCTGGAGCTGAAACAGGTGAGTGACTCTGTCATCACAATTCATTGAGTTGGAGAACTGGGCCCATTAGAAAGTTTTCTGCCTCCAGGGCTTTCCCTAGCAAAACTGGACTGTCCCTCTGGGAGTTCTGGGAGGAAAGAAAACTGTTGGATTAAAGTTGCACAAAAAATAGTCACCACCAAGAGCCTAAGTTGCTGCTCATTTTTTTTAAGTGTCTTTAACCTGAGGGCAATTAGAACCATAATGTGGACATTAACTATCCCAACAGACATAAAGATCTCAGATTAGATGGGTTTTGCAGCAGGCCTCACACCAGCTCCTCAGAAAGGGCAGGCAGAGCAATCCTCCAGTGGTTCTGTCCCTGTGATCTAAATTGTGTTTCCCAGATCCATGTGCTGGATGTTTAGCCCAATGTTTTAGGAAGTCTTCTGGCAACTTTTACATCTTTACAGTTGCTATTATTGAGGTGTCAGTTGTCATGGAGAACAGGATAATATTTCACTACATCAAAATACTCCATAATCATTTCAGAAGGTTGATGATATTGCTGCTAGGCATAGTCGAACTCTTCTTCACATCACTGCAGACTGAGGCTTTCCCTCTGCTCCATGCAGCCCAGATATAATCCCTTCTGATTAGAGCCTTTTCTCTTTGATGCTCTCCTTTGTCATCCACACACTGGGAAAATTGCTCTCTGTTGAATTACATGCTCCGTGCCGTTTGCATAGTTGTCTTTTTCAACCTGGAAGCAAAGCTGTCTGTGCCTTAGCAGAGATAGGATTCTGACTTCTAGTAAATCTTTGATTAATGAAGCTCAGGTAAACAGATTAGTCATTAACCTTTGCTTCTCATGATCAGATTACTTATTGATGTAGAGTGGTTGTGCTGCTCCCATGCTGCCAGGGATGGGAATCTCGCTTTCCCTTCAGACTTCAGGAATCTTCCCACCATCTCAAAAGAACCCCCTTTCAGGATGGTGATATTAGAGGGCTGCTGCCTCTGCAGGGATTCTCTGTTTTCTATGGGATCTCACTGCAACCAGGGCACTCACATGCAAATATTAATTGGTGCTGCCCGCTCGGACAGTGTGCTATTTGTGTCTCTGGTTCTATATTTCAGCTAGACAGCTGTCAGTGAGGGAAACTCAGCTGAGGCACAGAGCAAATACACACAAAGTGAGACAAGTTTTTTAAAGATGGTAGGCTCTGAATCCATAGCTGTGTAGGACAGTTGTTTAAACCCTTGAGAAAGGCTAAATTCTTGGTCAGGAAATCATTGTATAATGTCCATGTCTGTAGGCAAACAGAAGGCTGCTTTAAATCCATTCAAAGCTGACTTAATGCTGGGCTCTTTATCTGCTGTACAGATCTCCCAGGGTGGGCAAAGGCAATCCATGAGCTGAGGGCAACAAGAGAACCAGGAACAAGAAATTTTTATCCCTAAGAGCTCCATCAGATCTTTGTACATGTCATTCTACTTATGGTCTCTGTGAAAGAAAGGAATGATGTTCCATCATCAGTTAAGGAGAGTTTCAGATTCAGACATTGGACAGAAAGCTGGGCACTCCCTTGTGACCATCACTGCAGGGCTGCCCATGTGGAAAGGGCTGGCACCCTCCTTGATTTCCAGACTATCTCTACCAGTCTCCATGGGCACAGAGATCCATCTACCAGAGGAATGGAGAGAGATCCAGACACAGGTCTGATTTTCATGGCCTGCAAATTTAGATGTGGGAAGGTTACGCAGGACAAATGAACAGAAGTGACCTGTGCCTACCTGCAGCCTACAAAAGCAGAGAGGGAATTCCAATTACACACCAATCTAATTCATTGATCTCTAATACACTGGATTATATTTAAACCTGCAGAGATTTACACTGCATTCCTGAATGCAGAGAAGTACAATCAGAATAGAGAGATAAAGCTTCATGTTTTCCAGCTCATCAACAGACTGAGCTCCATGTTTGCACTTTCAGTTTTGCATCATGTAAACCCCAGCCTTCACTCCCTTTTCCAGTCCCGGGATCCCCTGTGCACACAGCTATTAGCAGATGGAAATCTAGCAACCTGATCTGTGGGCCCAGTTGGGTAATCAAACATTTAATTACTAACAATTATCCATTAATGCTTATAAATTAGGTTGCCAAACTACTTCTACAGACTACAAATATTTGCATCTAGACTTGTCTGCAAAAATGGAAGATGTCTGTGAAAAGCTACACCACAGTGTCCAACGCTGGCATTTTCATCTGGAATCTTCAGACTGACACAGAAAATGCAAATATTTGCTGCATCAGAAAGGTATGAAAAATTAGGAAACTAGAAGCTGAAATAGAGGGAATCACAAAAATCAGGTCCTAAGCCAAATTCCAGGCTTGCTTGATTTCTTTCACATTAAGATTCTTCTTCCTTCTCACCCTTCTCTCCAGCTTCTTCCTCCGGAGTTGATTAAACATTTACCTCCACCCTACAAATATATATTGGTCCACAGGGTTTAATTTTTTCTGAATTACTTCCTGATATTAATTTTTTTTTTTTATGACTCATCATGCATCTAGGAATGTTGCTTATTAAAATAAAGTCTAACAACATGATTTCAGGTAGCACTTCAGAGATGAACGTGTGCTTTTCACTACCACTCCTAACTGAGACTCCAACCCTCTCCAGTAAGAGCACACTGCATTGCTATGCAGAAAATGTAAACCAATTCTATTAAAGGGTTCCAGTTCCCATCCTGTTAAGTAAGTTTTGCTTTCTGTAATTGCCTGCTTTCTACTGTCTGTTTTATTAAAGTGATGTGGTTATGATCTTTTCCACGTGACCTCTCCCTTTGCTCACAAGGGAAATGTTGGAGTGGTATTGCAAGCATTGGGACTTCAAGGCTACATTTAAATTAGTAAATTCAAACGTGTCTGGAAACATTCCCAGGACTAGAACAAAACTGTTTATACAGTCAACTGCTAAGCTGCTCTCTGGCATGAATTTGGCCCATTCCAGCTCCTTTTTTCCCTGAATGGATTGTGATCACAGCAAGGCCAAGGAGCAGTGCACATGAAACTCCTGCTTTTTGAGAGGAAAAATGAGTTTACTTGTATGTGTGCTGTCCACCTGCTGGCCTCAGTGCTTATTCCTGAGTGCATTTTATTTACCTGGTGAGGTAGAACCAAAGCACCTTGGACTTAGTACCCAGGCAAACAATTTTCTTTGGAGAATCACATTGATTTGAGGCAAATGCTGTACATGGCAGGGATCAAAATTAGCCACTATCACACACAGTAAAAGTTCATGCATATGCAAAATTAGGCTCCCAGTCACAATCTGGATAAGTATCATTTGGATCTGGAATGGTGCAAAAGCTGAGTGCAATAAAGACAGGATCCTCAGCTGAAAACTAATGTCTCTTGTTGCAGTATCAGGCTCAAATACTCTGCCAAAGAAACAGTGCCAGAGGAATTGCAGAAAGGAGAGGGTGTGACGGTTTAATGGGATTTTAGTAAAATATGATATATTTTTTTTAATTTGCCTGAGTGTTTTATTCTTTTTAAGTAACTCTGAAGGGATCATCTAATTCTATAGATAAGCCATGTATAGTCACCAGCCCAACATAAATTAATTGAAATGGCTGCTGAACACAACACTTGCTTTTACTGAGAATGCAAGAAGTTCTTCAAGGACTACATACTCTCAATCTCTTTTTCTACCTCCCCTGGGGTCTCTCTCCCCTCTTTTTCATCTTTTTTTCTCTTCCTTGATGCCCAAGATGGTTCCATTAGTCTTGCAAATATTAATTCCCAATGCAAACAGAATATGTCAGGTACAGGGGGATGTAAATGGAAAATTAATTGAAGAGCAACGTGTAGGCTTGTGCTACACAATGTCCTCAGCATGAATACTCAAACAGAAACCTGCCACTGACATGCTGCCCCTCAAAAGCCCTTCCACACGTGGAACACAAAGCTGGGCTGCTGGCACAGGAGGTGCACACGAGTTGTTTGAGCAGTGCCTGATACCTGATTGCTCTTGGGGGCTTTGTTGTTCCAGGATCACTGGTGCACAGCAGGGCTGACTGCACAGCCAGGACAGAGCTGCTGCCCTTCCCTCGCCCAAGGCCTGACCCAAACATGGCCCCAGGAGAGCCATGGTGCAAGGTTTCATCATCCTCCTCTTTCCAAGGCAATCAGTCCCTCAGGAAAGGTCAGGCTGGCACCAGCTGCAAAGTTCCTGTTAACCCTCTCCAGTCAGGAGTGGTCATAAAACATTATTGACCTCAGCTCAGAGCTGGGAGCAGGAGCTTTTGGGGCTTCTTGCCAATCTCTGACAATGCAAAGTACATAAATTGATCAGTGAGTTTTACTGCTTTATCTGTTTCACAAATCGTCCTCAGATTACGATGCTGTTCGTACCACCTGCTGCAGATACTTTGTTAAAAAAGAAGTTTCTTCAACACTTCATAACAATTATTTGTAATCTGTGTTATTTTGACAAGACCCTGTTGATGACATAGTGATAATTTTTTTTTTGGCTCATTGATGAGAAGAGTTTTAGATTTCTGAATTATTGGGTTTGGAGGTGAGAAATCAGAATTTTATTTCAGTTAATAGGCTTTCAATCCAGAAGAGATAATAGTTCACTCATTCCATGTCCTTGAACAGCACAAATCAGAGGTTTCAGGCAGCTCTTTCCCCCTATATTTTGATGTATGAGTACATTTGACAAAGCTTTATCTCCTAGAAAATTATTCAGTCTTTCTTTCAAGCCATATAGAATTCTCCTGCTTTCAATAAAAACCCCAGATGTTCCCATGACTTCCCCCTCATTAAAATAATTTGCTACAGTATTCCTGGGAAACTAATAGAAGTAGTTGAGAATACAAGTAGAATTTGTAATGAATTTTCACACACTTTTTTAATATTTTCCTAGCAAAATTTCCAAGTTTGGGGCTGTTGCTGCTCATTTTCATCCAGACTCATTATACCTGGTTTAGTGACTTCAGCAGTCTGAATCCTTTCTCTGGTCAATGGAGAAAAATAAACTGTCCCAGGTGGATTCCATTTTTCAAGGCTGGTCTCTCTGCTGACTAAAATACGAGACTGGAAAAACCAGGAGACCTTAAGCACCTCAACAAGATATTTAAATTTAGGTGGGAAATACCCTGCTCTGCTTGCTCATCCTCAGGGCTTGATCTTGGAGTGAAAGAATGGGGCACAAACCTGGAAAAAACCCCAAGGAAATCTATCACCCATCTCCAGCAACCCTTACTGGTCTTTTCTGGTACCACTGAGATTTACTTTAAAGAATCCACCAGGGTCAAAATAGTTTCCACTCTCATTGAAATTAAAGCTCTATTTCCCAGCCTTATCATCAGCATCCTGAGGCTTTTTTGCTCACCAGGGGAAAAGCAATAGGTCAGATGTTTAACATGCACAATATTAACTTTCTAAATCCTACTTTCTCTCAGGATTTACTAGACTAGATAATTTCTATTTATTTTGGACACATTCTGATATCGTGTCTATAGAGATTTGTGGGGAAAGTACAGATGATACAAAGGATTTTGCTTTTTACTCTTAACCACCCCCTGATCACCACCACCAACAGTCTTTCTGCCTCCTTTCACATTTCCATTTTCTCTCTTCCCCTGTTTCTCTGCACTCAGCATGCTGCAAGCAGTGCTGTACAGTCTTCCAGTAAATATCTCATTTAAAGAGTGAGGAAGCCTGAATTAAATAGGGCAGGGACTCTCGCTGGCCTGAGTTAATGGAGATGTCTTTTAGTGAGATGTCAGCTCCAGACAGTTCAGCCCCGCCAGCACCGTGACAAACCTTCCTCCCATGTTTAACAGAGTATGAACAACGATCCTCTAGGAAGGTGTGTGACAGCCTTTGGATGGGGCCATGGCTCATTTTTAGGTATTTTCTCATCATTCAGGGCCACAGCTTATAACCTCATCTAAATGAATGAGAACAGAAAGAAAATCAAGTCCTGGAACCAGGAGCAGCTCTCATTGGCTCAAAGGCAGATGAGAAATCCCATCATCTTGGCCCAGTCTTGATAAATTAATTATGCTCTTTCCTGCAACCAGTGGAAAATATGGATATGTCTACATGATAGCTACAGAAGACAACCTGACAAGTCTGGAATGAAATTATTCTAATCTATATAACTGAAGCCAGATTTTGGGACAATGTTACCCAGTAGCTGGAAATTTCATGATCATAATGGTGGTCCTCTCCAATCATCAGAGAAAAAGCATCTAATAGGGGATCATGTACTGGTAGTGATGCATTGTAATTAAAATGCTGGAGCTCATAAAAATTAACACTGCTTTTGACACTCTCAAAATTGTGCCACCTTGTACTCTGGAGCAATCACGGGGGTAATGAACAATTTCTCCTGGGTAATATGTGCCACCACTCAACAGTTTCATAAATGTCATCATTTCAGAAGTGACAAAACTTCCATCCTTGCTGGGTGAAAAATAAGAAAAAAGTTTAATTAACCCCAAGCTTTCTTTTCTGAAGCACACCCTCCCAGAGCATCAGCACACACAGAAAGTTGTTCTATCAATGCTTTTTTTGGTACAGAAAACCATCTTGTGTTTTCACATATGCTTCCAACACGAGAAGTTTCCTCATTTTGACAAAATGTGTTCCCTATATTTTTAGAGCTGGGTTAAGACTCTGCTGCTGAGGAGAGGACACAGGGCAGTCACACAGCTGCTCCCAGAGCAAATGTCAGACGTGCTGGCACTAATGGGGAAGTGACAATGCCCTTTGCTTCCCTGCCCCTGCCCTCCACTTCTCCCTCCCTCCCTGGGCCTGACACCCTGCACAGGGAAACCTGCCCCTGGTTTGCAGATTAATCTGCTGTTATCCTGCCCAAAAAACAAATAAACAAACAAACAAACAGAGACTCATCTGTGCAGACAAAATATAACCACAAGGATCAGAAAAACCAGTGAGAGTGCAAACACAGCCAAGAACACATTTGCAGTGTGTTCAGGAGGGATTGCCCAACACTGAGGGAAGCAAAACACAAAAGTTACACTTCCGCCAGAAAACATGAGTGGCTTGTCACCAAAAAAACAGGTTTAAAGGCTACACTTGCCTTCCCTCATACATCCCTCCCTCTTCTCCTTACTGTTTTTCTCTTGTCCAGTAAATAGGTTGTGATTAACTCTTCCTAAGTAGGAGAGCAACACTGCACCTATAAGCTTCTTGAAAAAAGTCAAGATCTGTGCAATGAAAAATGAGGGTGGAGGACCAGGGAGAGCTTCCCAAGGCACACAGAGGTGATCACAGTTCACAGGCCACCCCAACAGGTGGGATGGCACCTGGAAGTGCTGGCTCACAATGCACTGAGCCCTGAGCAGGGTATTGCCTTGGATCTTCCTCATCAGGTCTCATCAGGACTAAGCTACATCAACATCCATTACTGAACTCCTGAAAAGAGTGGGTTAATGGTTCACAAAAATCGATAAAAGATTGCTGTGATGGGAGAGCCATCCTGGAATGACAGAGTGTTTTTTTCCTGCCAGCAACACTCTCACAGTTACTGAGGGAGCAGAAGCTGTGATATCTAATTCTGGCTTAAAGTCTCTCAAAGTCTGGTGTTCTCCACCTCTCCTGCTAGTGACCAAGCAGGTTTTTTTCTGTCAAGGCTGGAGTTGATGGTGGTGTTAAAACAGACAGCCAGGACTGTCCCTGTGCCCCAGGGACAGTGAGCACAGCAGAGTTCATGCTCCCTGCCTGAATTTGCTCAGCATTACCACCCAGCAACAGCCCGTGCAGCTGATTGCTGCAGAGTGTTCTGGGTGTTGAAACACACACAGCCCCTTTGGGCCTCCCCCTTGCATGAGCTGTCTTTTCAGGCCTCGTCTTTTCCTGCCTGTTTGTTTATTTATCATTTATTAATTTCTTTAGTTAGTTGGTTAGTTTGTTTGTTTGCTTTTTTGTTTTTGGTAATCTCGCTAGGATACACAGTGACCCATGCCCTCTAGATCTAATAAAAAGGCTGAAGACATGATTTGTGTCCTAATTTCTCATTTCAGACCACTTCAGGAGCCAATTTTTTAAGACTGTCAGAACAGTGTCCCACTGGTGACCAGGGTTCAAAGCTCCCTGAGATGGTCACTCACTTGTTTAGGAGTTGCAGGAGCTTCCACAGTCAGGGAAAAGGACATTATGGATAAGAAAGCAGGATTAAGCCTTGATATTTCTGCTTGAAACTTGACCAAGCCATTTGGAACACAGCAACAAATCGTCCTGGTGCACCTCCACAGGATCAGCCCTGCCTCCAGCCCAGCCCTTGGCTCCAGTGCACACACAGAGCTTCACTGGGGACAACAGCAGAGGAAACAACATCAGGTCCTATCAACAATACACATGCAAATATACACTTTTGGCTGTATTGTTTTATTGGGCTGCTTTTACCATCGATCTAATCTCTTCACCTTTGGCACTGAAAATGTGTTTTAATTAAACCACTAGCAAAACACTAGGCTGGGATGGCCTGATCATTTTTGACTTTATTTTCCTGAATGAAAACCATGCTGGCCATATTTATTATGCACTCTCACCTTAATTACCTGTCTTAGACAATCCCTTTCACACTCACTTGCCGTTTATCACAGTATAACACAAAAACTCTTCCTCTAAAAAAAAACTTTAAATGCTTCTGAGATTCAAACTGTAGATTGCTTGTGCAGCTATAATCTTAAAAAACATCTGCTACATTTGTGTGGTAAAGGAAGTCTCTTTAGAATACAGCCTTTGATTTCTATAAAAGACAAATCAGGCCACATGTTTTTGTTTTGAATGCTTCTCATCACAAGAGGAAATTTTCTGCAGCTTGGAATTTTGAAGGCATGAAAAATGTATTTATTTTTTTAAACAAAGAGCACATATAAGAACATCAACAAAACTCCTCGGAAGTGTTAAAAATCATTCCTCTATCATCTTTAAAGAAACACTAACGACTGCCTGACCCACATTTTGATCTACCTTGCTGTCTTAAGTTTATCTGGGTCATATCATGTCTTTGATCCAAACATATAACTCCCATTGACATCTCAGACCTTAGGAGGTTCACCCATCATTAGCTCTGGAGCTGCTAATAGCCCAGACAAGCAGAAGATTGGAGGTTTCACTGGGCTTTTTTTATTTGTCTCTCAAAGTGAGTGTGTCAATAGTGGTGGATTGACAAACTGGCTTTGACACCGGTGTGCACTGAAGGTAGGAATCGATGGTACCTTGTGGCTGAGTGATCCAGAACAGGGTTTTTTTTGTCTGATTCCTAACTATCTACTTTTTAAGAAAATATGAAAGAATAAAAGCTTCTGGCTTTTCATAGGGAATCCTTTGTTTAAGATTTTAAAACTGGTTTGTTGCTGCCGTTTCTTCCACCTACATCTGTTCTCTCTTCTTCATGGGGGTCCTGGAGATGTCTACACTGAGCTTTTCCATAACAGGCCACATTTGTGGGGAATCATCTTCTACACTTACCAACCACCCAAATGCTTCATACTATCACTCTCTTCTCTGCTTCTTTCTCCCTGGAGAGAAACTTTGAGCTAAAAAAGCCCCTGTGCCTCCAACCACTTCAAACAAAGGGTCGAATCCTGCCCAGGGTGAGTTCTTAATCCTGGATGTGGAATCACATGGTTCCATTCTCCCTTTTCCAGGGTTAGAGGAGTCCACAGGTCCCTGCTGCAAGCCCAGGGCAGGAGGGGAGCAGCAGGGATGTGCTGCAGGAGCACAGTTCAGCCAGGTACACCAATAAATGTTCCATTTAATGTGGTGCAGCTCTAAAACACAATGTCTATTGTCTCAGCACAGGAATCAAGTGCACAGTCAGTATCTGCCTTTTGATAAGCTTCTGATTACCAAGATTATTTTTATTTTTGCTTGCTAGGAATAGACTTTTGCCATGATTTGAAATGCAAAAGCTACAGTTCTGCATAACTAAGACACTGATACAGAAAAGCAATTACGATTAAATTTTTAAAACTCAGATCACCACCCCTACAGCAAATCTCTTCCAGTTTTGGAGGCCTGTCAAGCAGGTATGGCTAAAGAGTGTCCTGCTGATAGCAGCTGTGTCCTGAAGCACATCCTTTTAAGTGATAACTGCTGTCAAAGAGGGGAGACAAGTAATGAGGCCAGAAAGGCATTTCAGTTGTAGCAGCTTGGATAGCTCTCATATAATTTGTATTTTCATTCACTGGAAATACTTCATTAGCTGTCAATTATTTTGGGTTTGTGGAGGAGTTTTTTTTTCAGTTCATTCATTCTCTTGTAGTCAGTCACTCATCCAATGTTTTAATGTCAAAGAGGTATCAAAATTCATATATTTATACCATAGGTGCTGCCCAGAGCCCACTGAAGTCAGTACAAAGATACCAAGCTTGTTTAAGGTCCATTTGTTTGTGACTCTGCTTTTCCTGCTAAGCTTTAATCAAATTCGGCTTTACTGTTCTGTGAAATACAGGATCCTTCTTAAAGGGTAGTAGACTCTGTTTTATCTGAAGATTTACTGTGAAAGAGAATAATCTTCCTTTTGCATGTGGAATGGAGAAAGTCCATGGAGATAAATTTGGTCCAGTGGGGAGGCTCTGTCGTGGATCACTCATGGCTCTAACAGAAGTATCAGGCCGTAGGCAGAGCTGACAATGGATCAGAACTCTTCCTGGGTTCCCACCACTGTATTTTCCCTGTGGAAATCCCTCCCACAGTGATCAAACCGAGTTCCTCCACGCCATGTCCCCGTGCATTTGGGAGAGAGAGCCCAGTGCAAATGCACACTGGAGTCTGCTTGAAATGGTGGCAGAAGTTTTTCATCATAGTCAAGGAGCCTCTTGTGCAAGTTGCAAGACAGAGCTTTTAATTTTAGTTTTTTTTCACAGAATAACTGCATATTTACATAGTCATGAAATTACTTTTCTGATAGAGAATCAGATTTGCAAAACACTTGGTGCATTTTTGTTTTCTGTAATCGTGTCTTCCCCTTGCTCTGAGGTGCAGCATTCCCTGTAAACAACTGTCTCGTCTCCTTGGTACCCTCACCTGTATCATGGAAAAGGGATCCTGGGCTAGTTGTCACTCAAATGTTTGCCCAAAGTCTAGATCAATGCATAGAAGAGCTCCCAGAGCATTCAGTGAGGCTTGGATTGGGTACTGAGCTCTGGTGGCAGTGAGTAACCAACACACTGCACCCTGCCAGGTTTCAGTTTTGATTAATGATTGTGCAACTCTTTGCAGGAATGATTCACAAAGCCTTTCAAGTGCACCAGAGCTCATTTTTGACCAAAGTTTTCACTGTTTCCATGCAGTGTCTCTGTAGAGACATACTGAAAAGCTGGGGCCTTACTTGAAGTTGTGATGTACTCTGAGCTCACAACTAAAAGTGTGATCAGAGGGGAAGCTGAGTGTTCAGCTCGCTCCTGAGGTGAACTCGAATGGCACAACTCCCTGATTTTCTGCTGTTTGCTACTCGTTGTCAGTCTGTTCAGAAGTTTGAGCAATTTAAGGAAGTCCAAGCATTCATTTCACTTTTACTGAGATGAGAAGTATCAGCTATGTTAAAACAGCAAGCAGTCAGGATTCTGCTTTGCTGTGAGTCTAGACCCCTTTTAAAAATTCTGACCAGCTTTGGAGGAAAGTCAGACACAGATTCACATAATACCATTGCAGCTAGAGGTTTGCTCTTCTTTGCAGCTATGGCACTGAGTTCTAATATATTTAGCCTTTTTTAATATAAATAATCTCGTTTCTCAACTATAAAGGAAGTGTGGGTGAGGGGGTGGTGAGTGTCACTGCAGGATTAAAAAGAGGGAGAAATGCTTCTGCAGTGCCTCACATTGGATGGATTCTGACCTTTGTCTCCTGCATCCAGAGATGGAGAGGACACGAGCAGCTTTTTCCAAAGAGCTCAGGTCCCAGTAGTTCCCATTATAACTCCATGACTCAGCACCTAACCTGATCTCTGCCCCTGACACAAGCAGGGTGAAGAAAAAGAAATACCCCATCACCCTTGGAGCCACGTGTCTTGCTGACAGTTAATTTGCCAACAGCACTCTGTGGCTTTGTATATTAATTAAGCAGTGAATGAATTCATTAATGTTGCCGACACAGAGAGCAGAACATACCTTCATTTCATAAAGCCTAATTCCATTATCAACAAGCTAAATTCTGCCCTCAGCTCACCTAGATGATGGCACTGCTGACTCCAACAGATGCCACAAGGAAACGTCTGGGGGCAGTTTTTGGCCTGACTTGTTTCATTGTGCTACAGACAGCCATGAGGCATTTTCATCCCTGTAAGTAAATTTTCCTTCAGAAGCTTGGCAAAGCAAAACCTCAGACACTTTTGGGCTCTTTGCCCAACTTGAGAACAAGGGGCACAAAAAAAGGTTCATTTTTTCTCACCAGCTACAGATTTGATTGACGTGGAGGGCTGGTCCTATTAAGCTGAGATCTGGCCTGGGTTCAATGTATTTGGAAGCCTAGTTACAAACGCATTAAAACAACTTTAACAGAGATTTTGTCAACCTATCAAAGACAAATCAAGAGTGATTTCCCTGATGCCTCTGCTGAATTGGATAAATTCCATTTATTGACTTCAAGCACTGCGTGCTGGTAATTTTTTTCTCTGTCTTTTTCTCCAGAGGAATTTGACATGATCAGATCTACTCTGATGTTTCATAATCACTTTTTTTTTTCCCCTTGCTCTCTCCTCCTTTGCAGGGTGCTTAGAGTGTTGCTACCAGGTATAGAAGATACGTATGTTAGAGAAAAGAGATGGGCCAAATTCAGAAGTGTGCTAACTCAGTAGAACCTACTTTAACCTGGACTGCCCTGCAATTTCTTTGGCTTTGGTCAAATAGAGGCCCTTAGAACGGCACCTACAGGACTGCTCAGGCTAAAGAAAGCCATTAAGAGCAACTTTTATGGGATGCAGAATGAACTAAATGCCTTCAAATTGATGGACTGGAAGTTCATGGATTGGAGGAAGAAAAGCACGTTAATTTAAACACAACATGAAAAGAGTAAATATGTGTTGGTATGTCACTTCCAAGCAATAAAGAACGACTGGAGAAAATTTCATTTTGAAGAACAATGGACATCACAGAGCTGGGACACTAAATTCCAGTGCATGTGGAATAAATCTGAGCAGGACTGTCAGAAGGATTCACTGTGGTACCCACTGGGAATCTGTCAGACATCCCTCACCTGAGTCCAGAGTTTTTATTTTATGTCATACTAATTTTTAGTTTGTGTAGCACACATTTCTCCCAGATAACCAGTGATACCTGTCCCCCGATCCTGAGCAAGGGCAGAGAGACTCACACAGGGGCTGCCACACTCCCATTTTAGGGGAGGAACCCTTACAAATGTAAGTGCACCAGTATCCTCTCCCGGTTTGCATGGGTGAAGCTTGACTGACACAGCTCGACACATTCCTTGGAGTTTGCAGCCACAGTTGCAAGGATTTTGGTTGAAACCCACAGGAGCCTCAGTGGTTTCAGCTCTGCAGTGGCACTGGTCCCAGTGCAGACCACAGCGTGCAGCTGAGCCCTGACACACAGGGTGCCACACAGCCAGCATGTGTTTAAAGCCAGCAGCAGTGCCTTGCAGTGATTGTAAGAGCAGAAACACCGAGATCCTGCCAGGCAGAGCCTCCCCAGCTCCTCGGCACGAGCAGAGCTGGCCTGGGGCTCCTCAGCAGGAACAACACAGCATGGCAGGAGCCAGGGGCCAACAGGTTCCCAGTGCCCAGAGGCACCCCAGGGTGCACACCGGGGTTGTGCTCGCTGCCATTCTTTGTCACCAGGCCTGGGATCAGTCAGCCGGAATGCGGGGCTGCCGTGGATGTGCTGAAAGAGCCTCCTCGGGAATGCACCTCCCTGGCCCTGCAGGAGCCCTGGGCAGCCAGGCACCACCGGCTCGGAGCAAGCCTGGCACACACATCCTTTGTTCTCTCTCTTTCCTGGAGGAGAAAACCAAGGCTAAGCAAGATTTAAGCGATGGGCTCAAAGTCAGACCGTGATTCAGTGATCAGCTGAGGAGGCAGACGTGCTGTGCTAGTCACTATTCCTGTTTCTCCCAGTTAATGTGGATGGATTTATTCTGTGCATATTTATTTTGTGGGCTTCTTTTTCATGACATTTCCTCAATTTCTTGACTTACAGTTTTCATTATTGTGAAATTTGATTACAGAACCAGGCAAAATCGCAGAGCAAGGCATGTTTCCACCATGCAATTTCACCCCAAGCTACCCCATCTCAGCCCAAGGATTGCATGGAGAGAGGATCGATTCTGAGTTTACCAAGTGACAGACTCATGAGAAATATTCTGATCTTGTTTGGATCCCACTGAGAATATTTCATATGTTTAAAGGCCTGCTAAGTATTTTTTCTCCTGTTTACCTGCTGCTCCACATAGTGAAATAGCTTGGGAATGAGGGAGCACTGCCTCTGGATCCTCAGCAATGTGAGCTGCTTTGTCCTTTGCTTTCTGTTTCCTTCTCTGTACACACTGGCACAGATATTCCCTGATCAGAGCAGGGTATGCAGGATACAGAGATTCTCACAGTGTCAAAATGTAGCATGCTGGCCTGGAGCAACTCTTCAATTTTTCACATTTATGTGACACTATAAAAGTAAGTAAGAGCCATGATTTTATCTTGTGCCCTAGAACTAGAATTTACATAAACTTAGAGAGGTCTTGAAATCACAAATGCGAAGTGAAGTATTGTGTATCATTAAAATAAATCACTGTCACAGAAGCCTAAAACTTAACTAAAATCTCTCTTTTAAGAATCAATCTGTCTGGTCATACAGTGCAGCCAGCAAAAAAGTTTTGCACTCAGTATTCTGTATTTCATATAAGTTACATCAATCCCTATTTTTATTCTACGATTTCATATTTAATATAGAGTTACCTCCCTTAACTATGTTTAATTTGGCTCTATGTTTGTTTATTTTCTTTGTCATGTCATTTTTTCCTCTTGTTGTTAGTTTTCTTTGGCACTTGTATAATCACACTTTGGAAACATTAACTAATTAACCTTCCTAATACTCCTGGGAGGTACTGCAGACTACGTCAGTCTTACTCTGCCTCCCATTTCATGATGAAATAAGCAGGAGTTGTCTGATTTGCATAAGGATGAAAAGAAAGTTGTCTGAGCCAAGACTCAAATCTGGGGTTCCTAGCTGGGATTTTTCCCTTGCCTTTTATACTGGGACTACTTTACAATGGGTTGTTGGATCAGATAAAGCAGGAATGGCAAAGAAGGGGCTGTACCCCCTTCCCTGAGCTCCTCGTCACTCAGCATGGGCATTTGGGGCATCCCCAAGCCAAACACGGAGTGTTCCCATCCCACTCAACAGCATCATCACCACACAAAGAACAAAAGCTAATGCTTGCACGGCTGATCTCTTTGGCACCATGGGTAGTGCCTAAAGATACAAATGAAAACAAGGCATTTTCTGGTGGATACTGTGCAAACCTCTGTGAAAAATGGTCCCTTCATTCAACAGCCCACAGACTCCTCTGTAATGGCACCTTCTGGCTGAGTAGTGAACCCACCACCAGTTAGAGATCTACAGAATCATTTAGGATTAAAAAGCCCTCTAAGGTCATCGAGTCCAGGCATTAACCCAGCACTTCCAAGCCCACCACTAAACCAGAGACAGCATTGGAAAAACAGCCTCTCCAGAGGATGGCTGGAAGGATAATTACCTTTGTAACTTTATACCTGGCATGTGCAATAGATAGGCTAATATTATCAGAGGGAGGAGTAGGAACAGGGTTGGGTAAATCAGCTCAATCACAGGGATGAAGGCTCCCCCAGGAAGCCAACTCCCGGGAAGCATAATGGCAGGAATATGCCTCAGGAAGGAGGAGGGCTGGTTTGTGCAACAGAGTGGGAGAGGCACGGGGAAGAGCAAACCCAGCGGAGCCCTCTGATGCCTCAGTCACCCTGAGCCTTGCCCTGGGGCCGTGTGGCTCAGAGCAGTGGAGTGACGCAGGAGCGGGAGGTCCAAGTACGGTGTGGAAGGCTGGAGTGGGAAGTCCTCTGTAGAAAACCAGCCCGTGTGGAGGGATTGTTCAGCCTTAGGAGAGGGAGAAGGCTCAGCACAGCCCCGTGCACCTGGGCAGCCCTGCACTTCCAAGCAGCCTACTTGCACTGCTGCTTGGGGTGAATAGGGCCTCCCTCTTTTGCAAACTCTTCCTTGGGTGTGAACACACCTAAACAGTCCAGCAGCATCCCTTAGCTGCCAAAGGCTTGATGATCCTCCTCCATTCACCTCTGTGCTCACGGTATCACACACGAGTGCCCCAGTGCACTGCAGCACAGCAGCAGGGTCCCACAGGGGGCTCTGACAGCATCCCAAAACCAGAACAGCTGAGAGGAACAACAGCAAGGACTCAGTGTGCTTCTCCCACTCTGGTGAACCGGACAGCCATGCCTATCCAGCAGTGAATCACAGCAATAACCCACTACACACTGGAGCATTGCTCCCCATGTGCCAGCACACACTTGGAACGTTCCTGGCTGTTGGGATTGCATGAGAGCGATGCAGTGTGCTGCCCCTTCATGCTGTGACACCACTGCCAGGCCTCAGCACACTCCAGCTCCTCAAACCATTTCTGCCTGTGCAGACTGTAACCAGACTGCTCTCTGTGTCTGTCTTTTCCAAAGAACAGGAAGGTGAACCGGGGATCACAGGGGAGAAAAAGGGGATTGATGCAATCTACACATGTGTATAAGTGGAATACACAGCTGTATAATGGAAAAACACAGTTTGAAATGTTTGTAAAGCAGGCCAGTAGTGGGCTGAAATGTCAGCACTTCTCTCCTTTTTATGTGGTAGGAGAATAAGATTAAATTCCCCTTAAATGCCGTAGTGGCTTCTGCCTTATTAGAATCATCTCTCATAACATTTTTAGAGTATTGTGTGGAATCCACTTAAACGAATCCCCATGAAATGAAGAGTGCTGTTAGAATAATCTGGCTCTTGTGTGGTGGGCTCTGCCTTGCACAGCAAGATTTGGCTGTGTGCTTGAGAGGGAGAACAGGCACCAGCTTCCCAGCTATTCATATTTAAGTATCTCAAAAGGCACCAAGACACTTGCAACAATATTGTATCACACTGCTATTTGAGCAAGGAGAGAAAGAGCTTTGAATAATTAAAATCAATTAAAAGGCTAAAGGATAGGGATTCTTCTTGTCTTCAGAGAACACTTTACAGGAGTAGGTAAATGTTTTCTTGCCTTACCCAATAATTATCTCTCTCAAACACACCTTCCTACACACAGTCTTGTGCAGCCACAGTCTCTCCTGGTTTAGATTTTAAAAGATCTCAAGGTCGGTTATGTGAGCACTGACAGCCAGAGCCCTTGCACTGCCCACAGGGGGGTTCCCAAGGAAAGAAGCTCCAGCTGCCACAACCTGGACCCTGCTGAAGACCAAAACCTGCTCTTGTAACTCTGTGCACTCATATCCTCCTGAAAATACGTAGCTGCTAGCAGAGCTGGGCTCAAAGTGATCAAAAAATATAAAATTCTGATGTGTTAGATGAACATAAATAACAGCTCTGTGTGTGTGTGTGTGTCTGGTTTCAACTCACAGGCTGGGTGCAGAGTGGTACAAGAGCACTTCCATCTCCCCAAGCTGGAGTTCAGGACATTAACCTCCAATATCTCTGGGAAAATAAATAAAATCACAAGTAGCCCCTTGATCTGCTCCATCAGCTGATGTCCTCTCTGACTCAGGGCATCTGCACCTGAACGCCCACTGACCTCAGCAGTTCCTGGTGGTGATGCAGCTCCTGAAGCAATCCCCTGTGGATTGCATTACCTGCTGATGAGGTGGCACTCCAAGCAGTGATGCAAACAGCATGAGCCCTGAGACACTTTCTGCCTCTCCATCCCCTTTGGCATGCTCCTCTCCCTGCCATGTCCCTCTGCCTCTCCTGAGAGCCCCAAGCATTTGGCTTTCTCTGCTGCCTTATTCAAAAAGCCCCATCACTTCCCATAGCATGAAATCCCTGGAACAGAAAGGAATGAATTGCTGGCTGACACATGCCCTGCGATAAAACAGCAGCTTGTGAATAAACACATAAAGAAGCCTCTGGCTCTGGGTTGGCTTCAGAATAGATCAGTTTATTTCTGCTGTGATTTGGGGAGTACAAATATCTTTACATTAGCAAACAGCACACGATGGGATTTGTATCCCAGCAAGGAATGTGTGTGGATTTGGGAAAGGCCAGCTCCTACCTTGGCACTGCCCATGGGGGGAAGAACAGTCCGGTCACACTCACCAGAAAATTATTGTAAGAGTTTAATAGTTAACTCTGCCTTTGATAGCTCTTGTTCCACATCAGAACCTTCTTGCCTCCTTCCCCACTTCACTGAGTAAAAGGATTAATTGAAATTATGGAAATAATTCTGAAAAATACAGTGAACAAAATGACATCTTTGCTTTTGGGTGACAATATTTAAAATTTGAATTTTTCTGTGGTTTTCACAGGAAAAAAAATCTGTTTACAAGCTGTTTTTTTTATCTGTCAACTGAAATAATATACATTTGAAAATGTATATATAGAGAGAAAAGCACCAGAGCATGTTCCAGGTAACCTGTTCTGTGGAAGGAGATGCTCCTGTGCTGCCCAGTGTGTGCTAGTGCTGGTCACTGAGGGAAGGAGGGAACCACACAGGTGAGCTGGGGATTCAGGTTTGGATTCAAAGGGCTGGAAAAAAGTCCATCCACTTCTTCCAGTGAGCCTGGCAAAAGCTGGATTTCCGTGCAGAGCACCAAGAGCCAGTGGGTGAGAACACTCAGTATAAAGCAGTTTGCAAGCATTGGCAAGAACATTTCCTCCATCTTTCTTTAAGAACACCTCTTAGCACATGATCCAGAATTTCCCTGTGCATTCTTGGTTGTTTTAGGAAACCATGTGCACTCTTTTTTCCCTAATTTTTTTAGCTGAGCTCCCTCAAGGCAGCACAGACACTGCCATGTCCCTCCTCTCAAGGTTCCTGGATAGCAGCAGCATCGAGCAGCTCTCTGTGGTTCAGATGTGTTTCAAACTCAGGCCAATTGCCAGGGTTTCATTAAGTGAACAACATGTGAAATGTAACCACATACAGAGCTGCTTCCATCCACGGAGAGCCCAGCGCCTTTGCACAAAAGCAGATGTTATGGAAACAACCCAAGTCAAATAAGCAAGGCAAGATTACCCCCATAATGAGCTAAAAATTAGTTCTGCACCCTCTTGAAGGGATAAAAAAAAAAAAAGAAATTAAAAAAACAAAACAACCAAAAAACCTCCACTTGTTTTCCTAAAATAAACAGTGCAAGTGGCACAGACACACAGGCAGGTATCAGCAGGTGTAAAGCATTTTCTTTCTCAGTATCCCACACATATAGATTTTAAAGGTAAATTTAAACTCACAATTAAATATATCCAAGTGAATATAAATGGATATAAATTACTTCTTCCAACATACAAAGCATAACAAACAAGCCTGTAAATTTTTTTTCTTCTTAGACCCTGATTTATTATCTGGCTATAGGGAAATGCTGTCATCACTGACATGTTTAGGCAGATTAACACAAACTGATTATAGTCTATAAAATGATTAAGTTTGAAATACCTTTATTTTGCTTATTTTTTTATTAAAAAAGTATCTTTGACATATGCATAGCTCCCAGTGTATGTTATCCTTTGCCTACACAGGGTATTCCCTCCACTTTTAATACAGAAATCTTAAACACACACTCTTCCCCCTACTTCTGCCTTAAAATACTTTTTCTCCCATCACTGCACATCACTGTCCCAGAGCCATGTGCTCTCAGTGCTGGTGAAGGAAAAGGACTGGCCACAGTGGCAATCAACATTTTAATTGCTAATCCCTTGCTCAACATTCATCTGAAACCAACGTTGCTCTCATCATCATCATCATTGTTCCAGGTCTGAGCCCAGGCTTTCCTTTCTTGCTTTGGGGAAAATGAAGTGGATTATTGGGAAGAGGAGGCAGACAAAATATGAATCAGTGCTACTGGGCAAGAGGCCTGGTGGGTTTCTCCCAATTTTCTGCCCCTTCTGACCTCACTCATAAGGTACAAGAAGAGGAATTTTAAAGTTAAGTCCTTTCCTGGCAGTTCTCTGCCCACTCAGACATATTCTTCCTCTCACCACCCCTTGCTCCACGGTGCTCCATCCAAGAAATATGGAAGGGGAAAACGGGGAAGGGGAGCAATGTAACTAGTTTCAAAGACAAACTTTTTTTCCTCATCAGCAGAGCTGAAAGGCTTTGAAAAAGCCTTGCTTTCTGCAAAGCATGAACAGCTACACAAACTTCTTTCTCTTCCCTTCTCTTTCTCCCAGGAGGAGGAGAGTTAAGAACCTGAGAGATTTTTTATAGTTCTTCATTACTTCAAAATGAACACTTTAATTCAAATTTCAGCACAGTTTTGCTCTTTTTCTTTTTTTTTTTTTTTTCCCTTTTTGCAAATGAGCCATTGAATGAAAGGACTACTTTATCCATTTTTTGTCTAAACATTTTTGGGGGTGGAGTGATCATTAAAATATACTGATACATGAGTCCTTGCAGTTTGCAATTTGGCTTACATTGAGTAATAGTTATTTGTCTGAGTTAAATTAATGTTGATGGATTTCTTTCATATTTCTTCCTCACTCTGAATAAGATTTACTGAATGTAGCTTTTAAATGTCATTACATATGTGGCGTTAATTCACATCTGCATTTTTGTGCTGGGAGGGGTAACCTATTTTCTGCTTCCACTCTCGCTAGCTGGGCTCACATGTTTCAGGGGCTAGTTCTGCCATTCACTGCTTTCAAAGAGCCCTGATTGGCTTCAGTGGGAGTTAAAAGCACTTCAGGGCTTTAAGAAAGAGGTCTGATCAGTTTTAAAGTGTTCAAAGCTGAATGGATTTAACTATTATCCGTGAGTTTTAAGAAGTTTTTTTCAGCGACAATATGATCCTCGGTGCACTTAGTGTGATTTTTTTTTTTTTTAAAGTATTTGGTATATTATGGCAATAACTGCAGAGCAAATGCTACCTACAAGGAGTCAAAATCAATTGTTCATCCAGCAGAAAGGCTCAGTCCATGGATGTGATGTGGGAAGGCTTGGCTGGGAGACCTCAGTACAGCCAGGAATGTTGGCTAGTGGCAGGCTGGGACCTGGAGCCCTGATAGTGCTGATTAAAACCTGTGACAAGTTTATGTCAACTGCTCAAACCACAAATTGCCCTGGGGACCAGCCTGGTCCATCAAGGCTGCTGTGCTGCTCCCCTTGAGCCCTTGCCCTCACCATTCCATCTGTGCTGCATCAGCTCGGTTTTGCCACAGCTCCACAGAGGATCCAGCGCTGGCTGACACGGGCTCGGCTGGAGGTTCAGTGTCTGTCCCCTGGAAACAACCAAAATGCCTGGAAAAAACAAAGAGTACTTGACAAAGCACCTTAGAGTTGGGGTTTTGAGGCGTGATGAGCACACTCCTCCATGTTCCCGCATGGCCCGTGTGACCCATCCCAACACTCAAACACTTCTCCGAGCCCAAGCACCTGCAGAAGGGCTGGCATATGGCGAAGTGCTCGACTGAAATGGGCCAATCGTGGAAGGAACAGCCCTTGGAGTCCAAAACTTAGCTAATGGAAATTGGAATGGCGCCACTGATTACAAGAGACTCTCCTAATTAGCGCCAAGCAGAGAGACGGAGCTTTATGAAGCATAAAACACAGGGCTGCAGAACATCCCAACAGAACTCAGCAGCCCTAACTCTGACCTTTAAAATCAGATTTGTTTGGTAAGCTCAGTTACAATGGTAAAGCGCTCTTAAAGAGATACAGTGAGTACTGAGGCTTACAAGAGTGTTTCTATAAAACGTATAGATCTATGGAAGTGACAGCTGACTTTTAGTTAATCCTTAATAATTATGTTTCCTTGAGAATATTATGGAATGTCTGGTTTGAGAAAAAAAAAAAAAAAAACACATAACCATGTTGATTTGTGGCAGAATTATGCATGCGTATGGCTTTGCACGTGAAGCTGATCAATATGTGTCATTAGTGTCTACATACATAATTTTTATGGCTCTTTTTAATAGGGTTTGCTTTATGTTTTATTTTGAGATTGCTAATGAAAGACAGCTATTTATTTAGAGGTCAGCATTAAGCTTGTTGTGATGAAATATGTATTTACTTTCTTTGTACTTGATAAGAATAATGCATGTACGCTTATTATGTCGGCAGCAGAAGATTTATGATCTCCACCACTATTAATGTCTTGGTTTTTCAGGGCTTGGATTTTGTAAATGAGCTGATAAGTAGATACACGGTTGTTGCTTAGCAACCTTAATTGAAACTTTTAAACAAAATACTTTCATTTTGGAATTTCCCAGGTAATTTTGTTAGGCACTCCTCCGTGTGTTTACTTTCTCTTTTTCCTCCGTTTGTTACAAGAAGATACCTCAGTTGCTCTTTCCTCCCCTCTTCGTAATTAAAAGAAAACAGGAGAGGCAACAAGGAAAGCAACTTTCAGCCAGTGATCCACAGCTTCTCCTTCACTCCTGACGTTTTCTCTGGCATGCGTCAGCAAAGCTTTTATGAGAAAATTGCCCCGTTCTCTCCCCACGACCTTCTCGCAAGTTTTCAGCAGCATATAAAGCTGCTGCTAAGTTTATGGAAGGCCTGTTGCAGGCAGGCTGCTGCCCAGGAGCCGGGGCAGGCAGGGCATGCAGGGGCTCCAAAGGGGTACCAGCAGCATCCCCAGGGACCAGCAGCACCCAGGTGACCCCACAGGAGCTGTGGCTGCCCGTCACCAGCCCTACCTGCACCCCATCACTCCAGCAAGGGCATCAGCCAGGCACCCCCTCACCTGACCCTGCTTCCAGAAGTGCTGTTGTTATTGTTATCAATGCTTCTCAAATGAGTCCCTGATTATTTATTATTTTTAGCAATAGGCTCCGTGGCAGCGGCCAGGATGTCCCTAAGTGCCTGTGAAAACCCACCTGTAATGCAAAGTTAAATATTAAGTCACGTGTCAGGCTCTCTGCTTTCCTGTTAGAAAAGAAATATAAACAAACAAAAAAATATCCCTGTGTTCCCATCTTAGTACTGCAATTGATTTTTCTTTATGGTTTCCATAATTGTCTGAATCTTCAGGTGCCATATGAGAGACCATACCCCGTAATCATGGCACTCATACTTCAACAATTATTCATCCTCTTCCTTCTTGAGCTCTTTATGGGGACATAATGTTCGGGGGTGAGAGACTTGAATCAGTTTAATCCCTCTGTCTTTTTTCTTTGTGCTTTGGTGCATTCAATACTTTTGTCAGATGTAATTATATCTGGGTAATGAGGAGATGAGTTCTGAGCCGAAGTGAAATAGTTACAAGGTGTGTGAGCTTGTCCCACACACAGAGACAGGAATTACAGGCTGAGGAATAAAAGTTTTCCTTGTCGGTGTGATCTGAGAGGTGTCAGAGGAGCAGCAGCTACCAAGAACAGAACAAGCCAGGGCTGATTCAACCTGGCTCCATATGCAGATGGCAGAAAGCACCTGGATCCTAACATTTGTTTAGAAAAAAGCTATACAAAAAAAAAAAAAAAAAAAAAAAAAAAAAAAAAAAAAAAAAAAAAAAACAAAAAAAAAAAAAAAAAAAAAAAAAAAAAAGTACAGCACATAGATTCGTTAAAAAAAATTAAAAAATAAAATCATCCAGACTGCATTTAAGAAACCATTCCAGTAAACTCAGGAGGGGCTGGGATATATTGTCTGAATACTCCAATTGCCCATCTCCCCACAAAAATGCCTCCAGGACACTGGGGGTGCACCAGCTTTTCAAAGGCAACTCAGAGCAGAACCACTCCATCCAAGTGAGCACCAGGCTGGCTTTTATAGCCTCTGTTTTGTGTGAATTCTACTGATGGGGAAAGGGTGTGGAGGAGCCAGAGCTGAAGCTCCTAAAGGTGTAGCACCCAGCAGCTGCTCAGGAAATATCAGAAATCCTCACTTCACTGGGCTAGGAAGGGCAGCAGAGGAAAGCACAGAAGCCGCTCCCTACTCACTGCAGCCAAAGGTGCTTCCCTTTTCTGAATGTGGGGGGAGGAGCTGTAAGGACAGTCACAAAAGCTGAGCTGGCAGCACGATGGTCATCTCAGGAGAAGTTGCTTGCCCAGGGGAAAGGCAGCGTTAACCTTTCAGCACAGGGGGTGCACACTGACACCCCGGTGGGCTGGAGAGGGGAGCAGCATCTCTGTGGGGCTGGCACCCTGCCTGGGGCACACACAGCTCTGGAGTCCTCCATTCCCCTTTCCTGAGGCTTTCCAAGGGTCCTGATGTTGCAATTGTGTGAATATCCAGTATTTTGCTCATTTAGGAACTAGAGTAATTTTTCACTTCAGGGTGGCTTTAGCAGGTCATGTCCTGCCCATCCCCAGCAGAGCAAAAGTGAAAGGATTTACAAGAAAGCAGGATAAAATCTTCAACGTGATGTGATACCTGACCTGTCATCCCCACCACTGCTGCTGGCATGGGCTGGAATTGTGACTAAACAGCACTAGAAGAATATAAATGGTAAAAAGAAAAGTTTCACTTGAAATCAAAACTTTCAACTTCTGCAGAAATCAGCAACAACAAAAAATGTGTGGATAGTAATCTCATTCATTTCACATCCACTTTATTTCACAGAAATGTCAGATTTCTCTCAAACTCTCCTTTGCCTCCACCCCAAAACAGCTCACTGAACTGAAATCTTCAACCTACTTTGACTCCTGTTCTCTTAATTGGGGTAAATGTGGAAAATACAGTTTTATAAGGAGGTCTCTCAACAGCATCTACGTCACTCATTGCACTGAGTTCCCCAGAGAATGCTGAAACATGTTGGTACTGGGATAGAAGGTTTTATGAAAAAGTAGTTGTTTTTCCCAGCTGGCTTCACACAAGTGCTGCCAAGATAAAGCTCCTCACTCACACACCTTGGCTGTTTGCCTGCACAAGGTCTCCAAAATATCCAGTGGGTAGAGAATGGGGGCTTTACCTGTCAGCTGACCCATCGTGGCCCAACCACTCCAGTTTGAAGCTATTTTCAAGTTTTTTAATTCCAAAGGCAATCCCGACAATGACACAATGATTGTGGGAGCAATGCCACACAGGGCACCTGCTGAGATAGCTGAGAAAAACCAGGACAGTCCCCCAAAACACTGCCAGCACTGGGAACACCCCAGGGCAGCTGCATGGGGCACATCCTGGCTGTGTATGAGCACCCACAGCCTGCAGCCTTCTCTGCCCACAGAGATGCCACCCCATAATTTTTAGCAACTGAATTTAGCTTTATTTTTTTCCTTTTGTTTAGACATTTCCAAGTGGTCTGCTCCACCTCAACACACAGGCAGCCCAAAGCCTGTGCCACAAAAGCCATGGGAGCTGCTCCACTGGCTTTAAGGAGGCTGGAGCAGCTCACCCATTGTCATACTCACAGTCAGGTCACTTCAAAAGTGGGATTGCAGGGCAGAGGTGATATTTCTCTGCAATGCTGGACTCTATGAATGCAGTTGCCTCCTTGTTATATTACTCTATTGGAAATGTTTATGGCAGCTTTTGGGGGAAGGGTGGCTTCAGCCCTCCAAATATTGGGAGATGATTTTTGTCCTACAAGCTCAAGGTCTGAGGGTGCATCCAGAGCAAAATGATCAGAAGGAAAAAAAGCAGACAGGGAGGTTTTTTGAAAGTTTCAGCAGACGTAAATGTACTTAATTTGTCCTCAAAAGTGTGCAGCTCTCATTAAGCTTAATAAAGCCCTTTGAGACAAAAAATATGGTAAATACAAACCAGAAAACAATGGGCTCTGTAGCTTCTTGGTCAGGACCAGCACCTGTGGTCTCATCACACACTTTCCCTGCAGGAAGACACAAGAGGACACACATGCTGTGTCTTCACTCAGTGATGAGTATTTAGGTGTCCTTTTATTATTACCTGAATTTCAATGGATTATGATTCAGGGACACCAAAATTCAAGTAGCATGAAAAGGATTTTCTGTCCCTGTCCCAGCAGCAGGACATGCTTGGACTGTGTTGCTTCTGTGCTTCTCTTGCCTTCTTCTCCTTTTCTCTCCGACCTCAGAAATCTCCTTCCAAGTGATGGCCCTCCCTATCAAAATCTGACACACTGCTCAGAGTCTGCCAGACTCCTCACATCACCAGCCATGGACACCAAAAAGAAAGGTATATGCTTTATGTAGGGGCAGAGGGTTCAAGAAGGATGTTGGCCCCTTTCCCAAGCTGGATGGAGTGAGGGAGGACTCATCTCATCCCTCCAACAGGGTTTGTAAAAGCCTCTCATGAGCACAGACTGGGTCCTGCTCCTGCCTGCTCCCTGATCTGACCTGTCAGGGCCTGGTGTGCAGGCACTTTGCTTTTCCTGGAGTGTGCAAGGGAGGATATGAAAGAGGATGTTACACAGGACAATAAATCTGTCTCTTGGCATCCTGCTTTGATAAGAGCAGGAAAATAAAAAACAAAACGCAACACCATAACTAACGTTTTCAGGACAAACTGCATGGCAACAGCTCTAAAAAGAGGAGGAAAGAACCCAAATGGCTCACTGCAATTAGGTAAAAGAATTTAAAACCACACATCCTCAGAGCCAGTGAAAGCCCAAGTGCTGTGGAATGGCCCATCCCTCCAGTGGGATAAAACCCTGAATAACGCTGTGGTCTCCTGGCAGCACAAACAACAGTAATTTGGGTGTCCTGGCTGTCAGAAGCCTCTGTCCTGGCCGCTGGTTTCCAGGAGAGAAAGTGGCCCTGCCCTGGATCAGTGCATTGCCTGGGGCAGCCACCCTGTGCCCCTGTCACTGCCAGTCAGTAGGGCTGGAGTGGTGGCTATGGAGCCATGGGGTGGGAGCAGGAGGGCTCAGATGTGCCCCAAAATTGGTGTGCATGGCTCTGGAGGAGCAGGGGGCTGGGAGAGAATTCCATTATTGCAGGGAGGTCACTGCTTCTGCTCCTGGGTGATTTGTGTCCAGTTCTGGGCCCCTCAGTTTAGGAAGGACGTGGGGACATTTGAGTGTGTCCAGAGGAGGGCAATGAGGCTGGTGAGGGGCTGGGAACATAAGCCCTGTGAAGAACTGAGGGAGCTGGGGGTGTTTAGCCTGGAGAAAAGGAGTCAGGGGTGACCTCATCACTGTCTGCAGCTCCCTGAAAGGTGGCTGTAGTCAGGTGGGGGTTGGTCTCCTTCACCAGGCACCACTGATAGAACGAGAGGACACAATCTCAATCTGCATCAAGGGAAAATTAGGTTGGATATTAGGGAAAAGTTTTTCACAGAAAGAGTGATAAAATACCACGATGATCTGCCCGGGGAGGTTGGGGAATCACCATATCTGGCTGTATTTAAAGAAGACTGGATGTGGCCATGCTCTAGTTGAGGTGTTGGGACATGGGTTGGACTCGGCGATCTTCTTCTAGGTCTCTTCCAACCTGGTTATTCTGTGATTCTGTGAATTCTGTGAAGGCAGCGAGGGGCTGGCAGAGCCATGGGCACAGCAGGGGTGTGCAGGAGAGCCTGAAGACTCTGCTGCTCCTCTGAGTCACTACCCTGCCTCCTCCTCCTCCTCACCTGAGGGGAAGGAGCGCCCTCGGCTTTCCAGGTCACTGTGATCAGGCAGATCACGCCAGCTCTGCCAGTCCCAGCAGTGCCACAGCTCTGCCAGTGCCAACACCACCATTCTGTAGGGCTGGCACCAGTGACGTTGCTTTGTCACTTTGCTTTCACCTGCAGCAGGAGCCAAAAGCATTAGTAACCCACAGCAGGGAGCACAGGGCAACTTTCTGTCTTGGGCAACACACAGGTCTACACCAAACACCGGTGTCTGAGCTTGCATGGGGTGTCTCACCTGGTTACCAAAGGCAGCGAGCGATCCTGCATGTGAACACCCCAAACAAACAAACACCACCATTCTGTGGGGCTTTGTAGGTGAGCTACAAGCCAACAGCAATACCCATGGCCAGCTGGACAGCAGTGTTTAATGAGTTTTATTTTAAATATTAACTGCTGAATTTAAAGCTCACCAAGCTGCTGCCATTAGGTTGGACTCAAAATACCATGGAAATGAAAATAATTGGGCCACAGGTTGCCATAACTGTTAGGAAATAGTGGCAGGGCAGTGAAAGATATGTTGAAAAGAAGAATTTCAGTACAAGGCCTATGGCATTGAAAAAATTGCTGGTTAATCATATGCTAATCAAAACATCACAGGGACTTACAATTTCATATGGAGAGGTAGCAGGGAAACCATACTTAACTAAATAAGTATCAACCACTATTAGTGGAAGTCAGAAACAAATCCTGAAGTGACTGAATGAATAAAAAGCAACTGTTTCCACTTATACTGCCTGAGCATACTGTTTGTTTTCAGGAAAAATAAAAGGGGTTAGGTTAATGCAAAATCTAAAAAAAAAAAAAAAAGGCAATTTACATAGCTTTTGCATGCTTGAAAATAGACTGAAATAAAGAATGATTTTTAAAATGTTTTCTTGTTCAGAAAAAAGAAACGAAAAATGCTGTCTGTTCTGTGTCTGAGCTGTCCATCCAACATCCTGGGATGATTAACCAGGTCCACACCTTTCACAACAGAAAACAGTAGCATTCCCTGCCCTACGCTCCCTTTCTCCCTCCCCAGGAAGATCATATCATCAAAGCTCCACTGAAATGTTGTTTTCCAGGGATCCCACAGGCCGGTTGGTCCTAGAGGTAAAGTGCATTGATAGGGGCATACGGAAATTCAGAGCATTTCACTCCCCAGGCTCCGCTGCAGAAGCTGAATCTGTCATTTTCAGGGGGTCTCATTGCATCCCCAATGGCACTGCTGGGACACTTGGCACAGAAACTCCCTGCAGTTTCTGCTGGAGTTACCATCACATCCCCCAGGAAATGTTCAGACATTTTTTCCTAGTTTTCTACCTCTCCTTGGCAGTTCCAAGTAGCAACAAGGAGCTCAGGTGAGTCCCTCCAGGTCCTGCAAGGAGCCTGTCAAGGGCTTCATCATCTGTGGGCTGACTGAACGCTTGTGGGGACACCTGGCAGCTCCTCACAACCAGACTGGAAAAGTACAAACCTGAGATCTGTCACCTCTACCCTGCTGAGTGTCTAATTATCTGCCCAGGTATTGCAGGGCCCTGCTGGGAGTGCTGGCAAGCCTGCGAGACGTCTGCTCCTCCTCAGCTGCTGGGGCTGCAGGCTCCCGGGCAGCGGGGTTGTGTAACGCAATAAAAGCCATCCCAGCACAGCCTGTGTCCCGTACACCGGGGCTGGTTTGCAAAACAGGTGTGTTTTTGGCTGGGCAGGGTGGGTCTGGCTGCACCTCGCACGTCGGGTGGCATCAAAGGAGGCACAGGGTTGAACGTGGGTGAAGGAGACAAAAGGCAGGGCTGGGAGGGAAGCTTGGGTGGAGGAGGAGAAGCGGGAGAGGTGGCGGATGAGAGGCTGGAGCGTGGGCAGTGGTTACGCTGCAACACCACCGAGGGAATCACCTGGGAGTGCGGGAGGAGAGCAAGGCAGGAGCTGTGCCAGAGCAGGAGCAGAGGGTGAATGTGCCACCCGTTTATTGGATGCAGAGGATGAATGTGCCACCCGTGCCCTGGGTGTGCTCAGGCACCCAGAGCTTGACTCTCCATCACTGGGGGATTCCCTGAGCTTAGAGGTACCCAAAGCACAGCAGAGCCCTGTACCTCCCATCTCGCACACTCTCCCCAAAGCTCAATTTCCAGCTTTTTTCCCCAGGCTCAATTTCTCTGGCCGTGCTTTTTGGGAAAGGCGGCAGCTCTCCATCCTTTTTGATGTGGCAGAGGCAGCCCAAGTGTGGATGGGGCACAGCTGGGACCTGTCAGGGTGTGAGAGGTTGGCAGGAGGCAGTGAAGGAAGGATTCAAGGGCTGGCACTGCCTGCTTCCACCCCAAGAGGAGAAGGAGCTCTTCCACACACGGCATACCCCGTCACCCCAACACTGACTTGCCCAGACCAGTCGGTGGCCTCTGTACAGCAATTAAACTTTGCTGGAATGGTAAAGTCAGTCTCTATAAATCCAGATCCAAACCGAGTATTTTTTATGATGGAGGCCACAGCTTAATATAATTAACTGTGACTTACACGCTGGTTACTCTGGTGTGATGTCAGCTTCTGCACACTGTTTATTTTAATTAAAACAGAAATTGTAGGTCTTGAGTGCTGGTAATTACAGCCCGTGGACTCAATTTGCCAAAGCCCCTAATTAACCTGTTATGTGTCTACCTGACTTGAGGTGTTAGTTGAAACATGACTGGTGCAGTGGCATTATGTTGTCTGCAGTGATGGAAATACAGTAGGAAGACATGACAGGCTTTGTGATGGGGGATCCATATTTTAAGCTATTCTGCGTGACATTTCTTTCACTTTTATGTAGATTACCAGTTTCCTACATGAGACTTTGTAAGTGATAGACTAGATGAGAAAATGGATTTGATGAGGAGTAGCCCTTTTCCAGAATAATTGTCTCCTGTAAACACTCAGGAGGGTTTGTAAATCAGGTACTTTGTGGTAGCAGATTGCAGCAGGACAGGGTGTGCTCCTGTAAGGATGTCTTTCCTTCTGGAGGAAGGCCAGTCATCTCTCACCTTAATGCTTACAAATACTTCTGCCTGTCCTTGTCAGCTCCCTCTGCCTCAAGACACTTTAAAATGCAAGTACTTCTCTTCCCAGTTCAGCCACAAACTCCTGTCATTCTAATTTCACTCTGATTTCCCATCTTGTGCCCCCTGTCATGTTCATGGTATTCATCCCCCATAAAGGCTTTTTTCCTTTATTCCCATATCTTCATAGCTATTTTCATTTCTCCTTTCTGGACCTGTGTGGACCAGCCAGACTTTTCAGCACCAGTGCAGGAGGGAATCCTGCCATGCTCCACAGTGGCCAGGATCAGGGCCTGGAGAGAAACACACTCCTTGGCTTTTCCTGCACCCAAAAACCACAGCTGTCCAACAGCTTGGAGCTGCACTGACTGCAAAGAGCATTAATTTAACCTGTGAAATAAATGCTTCCAAGTGGAGATGCTTTGCACAGATCAGCCTCCACACAATTTGAACTCGTGGTTTTGAGGCAAAATATACAACAAGGTACAAATTATGCAGCTCTCTGCTTAGAATTGCCATTTCATTGTTTTTTCTTATAATTTTTCTTCCCTTGCTTATTTCTGTCCTTTACATGCAGCAATTCTGCAGTAAACCTGCACCTGAATGTTCGTTGCAACAATTCAAAGATATGTGCAAGACCAATATCTAACACAGTTTCTTACTGACTTTCATGAACCCACCCATCTTCAAAAATCTTTGGTTTGGGGGAAAAGTCTCCTCCTTTTCTACTAAAAGAAAGCAGTCTGCTCTTTTAAATACAAATGCTAGCCATGGTACTGCCTTTTAATTGAATTACATAAAAAAAGAATGCAAGGACTTCATTTATGGGCCATATATTTGAAAAAAGAAGATACTCTAAGTCCAGTTTATACTAGAGAGATAAAGATGTGAAATTCCATAGGCTGTTCTTCCCTTCAGTTCTTAACCATTTTAAGCACTCTGCTACAGATTTCCCCTGCATCTTGTGGGGGGAGGGAGGGTATCCCATGTAACCTGTCGTCATTCAAAGCTGTATTAGTCCATTAGTCCACGAGAGGAGAGCTGGGAGAAAGAGAAGGGAGTGAAGGGAAAGGTACATTGTGTGTGCACGATACGTGTTAGCCAACATCCCACAACACATTAATCTTCACTGGTGAGGAGAGACAGGCCAGCTCCTTGGGGCTCCACCACTATAACCCTCTCCTCCTCATTCATGAAGATAAATGCCCTTGGAATGATCAGCCATCAGGTTCTCTTTATGCATGTGCCAGATGGTGTCTTGTAAGTCAGCCAGAGAGAAACCTTCTCCACGGCGAGCAAACAGGAGCCAGCAGCAGCAACCGCCCCACAGGTTTGCCTTCCCCCCGTCTGTCCGTCCTCCTCCATCCGCTGTGCTCCCGTGCCATGAGCTGGCAGGTCATCCATCCTCACCTGCTGGGTGGAGCCGGGCTGGGGGAGCCCTGTTCCCATGGAGATTGCTGCTGCTTCCCCATAAGGTGTAAATGACAGGGTTTTCCTAAATCCATTGCCCAGGAGCATCTCACGCAAGGCTGATGAGGAAACAGTGAAGAATAAAGTGGGTGTGGAGTTTTCTGGGGCTTGAGGAACAAGCTGTGACAGTGCATTGCCTGGCACAGTCTTGTGCTTGCTTTCCCTCTTCCTCCCTTCCAGAGGTCAGACTCTGCTGACCTCAGATAACCCAGCCAAGTGTCTGGTGCCACATTATCCACACTAATTCTGGAAGATGCCAAGCAGAGTTTTTCCAAGCTGTGAGGCTATTCAGAGGCAGGGGCTGCTTTGGAGCACACTTACACTGATTTCCCCTGCCCTCTTTCTCTCCGTGTTATCCCTTGGACTCAGTTCCCACTGACCTTTACACAGCAATGGCCAAAGCAGGGAAGCAAATCCTGTGGATGGAGTCCCAGAGCCAGCTGTGAGGCTGGACTACCCCATCTCCTGCAAGTCTGAACAGAACCTGCTCCCTGCCTCCTATCGGTCACTGCCTCCTCCCACCCTGAGACTCTGAATTCCCAGCAAGGACAGCCTAATCCAAGATAAAACATAGAATTAAAGAGAGATTAAGTTTGTTTCAACAGCAAACTCCAAACTGTTGGTAATAGGCATGAGTCTTCTTGTACAAAAGGAGTGGAATCTCTTTTCCTTTGGAAAAGAACAGCCAAGTTCCCATCCAGGCCCTCCAGAATCTTGGCCTATATTATTTCATATATTAGAAATTATTCTAGGTAATTATATGGCTGTTGAATTAAGGGAGAGACAGAAATGGTAACATTAAGTATTTTTATTATTATTATCACTGACAGTTGCAAGGTTCTCACTAGAATGGGAAGCTCAGAGTACCTTAAGATAACATAAATAAAAGAAAGACTCATGGGATCTCAGCATTATTTTACGTCTTGAAGAAATACCCAGGAAACACAATTAGCAGAATGCAGTTGGATCATTTATAACAGAAAACCCAGCAGATTCATTAAAGCCGCCAGCTCCAGCTGTTGGCAGCACACAGGGTTAACTGAAGGCTTTCTCCTGCAGTGCTGTGGGACACTGCTTGACAGGATGGTGTGTTAATCTTCCTTGGATACGAATGGAAATCGCTGGGCAGGTCTTCATGAACTGGATCAATCAGAGATCAGCCTCGGAGCTGGCTGCTCCATTTGGCTGCCGTTCAGAAACACACATGCCAGGGAGGGATAACTCCATCCTGAGCTGCTGTGTATCAATGCATCAGCTTGTAGACATGTGCTAGACAGCCTGGGGAGGAGGCTGCCATGAATCAGCCATGTGAAAGGCCTTGTGTTTTCTAAACGGGAGCAAACTGCTCCAGGCTCAGATTTAAGACTCAGGTTCAGAAGACCAGAAATATGTATTCTGCTTATTTATCTCTGAGCCCCACTGTTTTCCCACAGATCTCCCCACCTGCATGTGCAGGTGCCCAGGCTCCTCCTGGTTGGGCAATTGGGTCAGTAACACCATTGCTCAACCACAGAGCTCCACTGCACTCTGACGTAGATCAGAATGAGCTCTGGGATCCCTGCAGTCAGGAGGCTCAAACACCTCTAGGTTACAGGTCAGGAGTCCACACACCAGGATATTTAGGCTGCAAGTTCATGGCAGCAGGGACCGTTGCTTTGTTCTGCTTTTGGATAGTGTCCTGCCCATGGGGCCATGGCTCCAGGTTAGGGCCCTGCAATGCCACACTAATACAGTGAAATTAAATAATAAATTAGCAGCAATAGCCATAGTAATTAGCACTTGCTTTGACGAGTTGCCACGGACCCACCAGCCACAAACATTAGTCAGGGTTTGTGATCATGTCTTCCAAACTGCAACCGCTTGCAAAACACCTACTGTCTCCTCACACATGGAAAAGGGGGAACAAGTCAGAAGAACAGTTGTCTATAACAGATCTCATCACTCAGATCCTTCTGGGCTGGCAGAGTTTTCCTCTAGCTGTAAAAAGTCTCTCCCCACTCAGGTTCCATCAGGTGCCTGAGCACTGATCTCTGCCAGGTAAGGTCCTACACTGCATCTCCTGTGGGGAAGCAAAGGAGGGATGATGCTCAGCTGGATTTCTTTTGTCTGTCATTGAGTATCAGTCACAGCATGAGTTAAAATAGGGGCAAAATAGGATAAATGAAAGGGAGTGATTGAGAAGATGTGGGCGACGTGACAGACAAGCAAGCTCCTTGCATGTTGATGAGAACAGCATTATCCAGGCAATAGTTGATTTCTTTTTGTCTTGTTTAAAGGGGCAGCATCTTTGAGAAGCCTGGATTTCTTAAAGGATAACAGTTATATTTCAGAAAAGTCCTATGTTTTCCCACTGAATCAATTCTACATTCATTTAACCAAAAAAAAAAAAAAAGAAAAAACCAAGGAAAATTAAAACACCAGTTTCAAAAGAAATCCAGTATGGGACAGGAAACCTTCACAGGAGTTGTCAGCCAAACACACAAAAAATGGATCTGTGAAAAATAGTAACCCATTGTGAAACAAGCTGATATTTCAGCGAGGTTTTAACAATCCACAGCATCACAAAAATGGAAAGTCTGCCAGCACTCAAGAACTACATGTGAGAAAGGCTCTTGCAGCCTCTGTGTTCATCTTTCAACAGAGGTGCTTGCTAACGCCATCACACCGTTCTGCTTTTATGGTCTGTGCTTTATACACACACATTATTCCCAGGCATTTACTGCAGCCCTGCAATTTGGGGAACTACAGAACATGGAGATCCATAGAAGAAAAATGCGTAGATGGATTTGAAAGTAATCCTTGCTGAAGGAGCCTTAAGGCCTAGGTGTGTTTACAACCTTGACAAAGTTACAGAAAGATGAAAGAGAAGGTGCAGGAAAACATATAATTAAAGTAGCGTGATGTTACTGTGCACTTACAAACTCAGAATGAATATGGAAAGTTTTATCACAAGAGATGCAGCTCTGCTGTCACCAGCTTTCTCATACAGAGGTCATTCAGGCACAGAAAGGCCAAAAAGAGACATCAAAACTGCTTCTAAACAAGGCACAAGTCGAAGAGGAATCCCTTCAAAGGTAGTTTGGAAAGAGCAACAATAATGAACAATTTGGTTATGAAACAGAATAGTCTGGAGGCAGTTTAAGGAAGGCACTCCAGGTCAAAACTGTTGTGATGGGAAAGAACTTTTAAATTGTTCCAGGTTTAAGGGGACCCAATGTTCCTTCTGACTGAGGAATCAGCTCCAGCTGGAGATGGGCCAGTTTAGGATCTATGAAGAGATATCAACTGAAATTCCAAGGGAGAATAGAAACTGGTAGGTATGATCAGACTTCTCATGTAATTTATCTATGATCTTGATAGTGAAAGCAATCCAAACCAGATAACTCTGATGTAGATAGAAGCAGCCATCCCACAAGCACTTAGGGGCAATTCCTCGATTCAGGGTTCTGGTGTGAATTGCAGGAACAATCAGTGAGAGAGAACAGCATGAATCAGGGTGATGTTCACAAAGTCATGGTGTTAAACACAGTTACTGCTGTTACCAGAGTGAGGATCTGCTCTGTAGCACTTTGGAAGGAGCCCAGTACATATCACAAGCTGTCCTATACTCCACTGGTACTACAGGGAGTTAATTCTCTCATAATCCAGCAGCAGCAGTGTGGCAGCACAGTGCCCATAAGGAGGGAAAGTGAAAATAATGTTGATCCAGCAGTGAGACAAGCTGCAGCTCTCTGTGCAGGAAAGACTGCACCTCACACTCCTGCAGTCAGCCAGTCCACTCCCCTGCTGGCATCTCATAAACCTGTGCCAACTTCATTTATGCCCTCCAAACTCGTCATGTGAAGGTTCTGCCCAGATTATCCTCCTGCACAAGTTAAAGGAGGTGCCATAGCCTGGGAAGACACTCAGCCTCTCACCAAAACCTTCACCCCACTGTCCCAGAAGCTGGTGGAAGTAAGCTGCTTTCACCAGCTTTAGCTTTCCCAATGTCAGTGTCTGACCCAAGATGATACTCTGGATAGTTCTCTATCCTACCACAGATATTTCACAAATACTTGTCATTGCCTCAGTTTCCCCTCTCTGAAATAATATCTTTGAGATATTCAGGAGTTAACAGTTTTCTCATTGCCATTGGGAACAGTATGGTGTCTGTGTTCCTTACTGGAGCACATGCAGGTGATTTCATGGGATCTTCTACTTACCGTGGCCAGAGGTGCTCACACAGGCAAAATTATATCTGCAAGAAATAAAAAAACTGGGCAAAGGAGTGGAGGGAAAGCTGAAACCATGGGGTGGTGATCCAGCTTACTGGAGCCAAAACAGAGGACAAGAGCAGGGCCAGGAACCAGAACCTCAGCCTTCCCAGGGCCAAGCCACCCTCTCAGCACAGATCTCTGCCAGGAGGCTTTGTGTCCACATCAACAATCTCATTCATGCCCTAATTTAAGCAGGAGATTTCCTGTATCTGCAGAGATATCGACAGCATCTTTCGGCTGGGTGGGGTCCCAGGTATTCTCTTGTCTCAGGTGTCATCCAGAAACACCAGGGATGAGAGTGATCCTGCTGCTGCGTGGCCTCAGCTGTCATCAGCAACGCAATGACTGCTCCTTGTGTGAGCAGGTTACAGCTAAGGAAAGACGAGGTGTGAGGGCTGTGTTTATTTCACTGTATTTTAATGAAGGAACTGGAGCTGCTGTCAGCATTACCCATGGGTGCATCAGCCACAGATCAACACTTAAATAAATGAACTAAATGACGTGATGTCAGCTCCATACTCACAGCAAAGGACTTGGTCAGAGCACAGACTGAGCACTTTGTAATGTTCTGCCTATCCCCAAAATAACCCTTCGGGTAAAAGCCTGAACTAATTAATGAGTAGGCATCCTGTTCTGAAAGGCAAAGAACTCAGGGGACACAAACATTAACACTGTGCATCACTGAAACTAATCAACTCTAGAAATGTCGACAAAAATCTAAATCTGGGGTTTCTCATCCTTGCCTCACATTAGCCAGAGAGGCAAACAGCAGAGAAATCTCAGCTGCTCCTCTGGGCTGCCCAGTCCCCCTGTGCCCTAAGGGGATATGGATGGAACCATCAGAGGGAGAGTTTGGCTGGTGCCAGCCCCAGCGACGGAGAGGGGAAGCAGGGAGGCAGGTGACTCAGGAGTCCTCCCAGCTCTGAGAAGTGAGAGTTGGTGCCAGCCCAGGTGACTCAGGCCCTAATGCAGGTGCCTGTCTGTGACAGAGGCTGCCGTCCCTGAGCCCTTTCCTGGGGTGCTGCTCTGTGTCACTCCCTCAGCAGGGTCGAGCTGCCTTGGTTGCTGCACCAAGGAGCACTTTGTCCCCAGCACCAGGGGGAATTCCTGCGCCACTTCAGTGCACTGCTTGCTGAGGACAGGCTCTGCCATTGGTCTGGGAGGGCAGTTCCCTCCAGATCTCTCCCATATCCCACTCATTCATTGCTTCCTGGACATGGAGGGGAGGTACAACAGTTCTTACTGCTCTTCTGGCCTTTTGCCCCACAGAGCACCAATATTTCTATAGGAAGCCATATGCTGCTGCACTGGCAGTTTTCTCCTGAGTGGTAGCAAACATTGTCTAAAAAAAAAAATACTAATTTATCCTCTTCAGTCCTCAGTTTAATCACTCAAATGTTCCACTTTAAGGATATGGCAGCTGCTTTGATCTGTTCCAGGGAAGGTGGATAGAAAGTTTGAAGCTTGCTGGAAGGCAGCTGTTTTTCTGCTGTGGCCTTCTGGGAAGATCTTGTGGGTGAGGGAAGAATTAAAGCATAGGTGATGCCTCTCAGGACCTTAATTAGTAGAAGGAAACACCTTGATTGCTGTGTTCTGTGACTGTCTCAGTCAGTTGATACCACCTCTGGGGCCCACACTGCCTCTGCAGTCATCAGAGCAGCTCTCCTGGGTGCAGGGAAAACTGAGTAGGAGTGATGAAGAGCTGAAAAATACAGGAGCCTTCTACTGCATCTACATTTTGGAGGGAGCCTGATGAATTTACACAGTCCCTCTGGATATTACAGTCTCTGGCCAAGGAGGATCCCCTTCATGTAGGAGCTCCACAGAGTTTGGGTGCTGCTCTACTGACTGCAATTAAGTGCTCCTTGACTAAATAGTTTTTTTCAGTTTATATGTGATACTTTCCTGGAAGGCTATTAAATGTGTGCTGTTTTCCTAAGATAGAGGCTTTTGAAGCTATTCCAGGCTTTCATATAAAGATTCTTTTAGTCAGTTGCAGTAAATAGGAGGATGAATGCTTTGCTGTGAGTGCCATATGAGGCCATCAGAGGCAGATGGAGAGTTCTCAGCACAGCTGTTTTTGTATTTGGTGACTGGGTTGGTTCCCCTTACAGAGATTCTGCAGAAGTCCAATGAATTTCAGTAGAGACTTGTGCAAAGCTGTCCTGGTATCACAGACCCCTGGTGCAGGCAATCAGGGACTTTCCATCAGTGTGTATGACACAAGAAATGCTATTTTGAGATGTCCCCTCTTCCTCTTACCCAAGTTGTCCTTAGGTTTTGAGTGCTCTCTGTTCAGAGCAGGTCAGAGCCCTTTTTCCCAGTCAGACACAATATTCACTCATGCAAACCCATGGGAAGATGAAGACAGCTCTGGAGCCCTGTGGCATGAAGGAGACCTCAGGGTATCCATGTGGGCCAGTGAGGGGAGCCTGGTCTGCCCACTGGTGTCCTCTGTTGAAGTCTTCCTCAGATCTTGCCTTACTTTCAGCTTTGCAGCTTGGGCAAGCCTCAGTAATCACCTCAGCAGTGCCAAGGCCAGGACAGAGAGCAAATGGATCAGGCTGCTGCAGTTGCTTTTCTGTTGAATCTTTAATCCCTGAAACTGGTAACTAAATTAGCCAAGTCAAGAGCTGGACTAGTCAGTTAGGTACTGCAAGAAAACCATCCAGGTTCACTTATTTCTTAGAAAGGAATTTCAACTCTCTCAAATTAGAGATTGAGGGAGCAGATTTCAGAGGAACTTGCACAGCTCATTTGATTCCTCTAGGCAGCAAAACCATTGTAAGTTCAAATCATGACATGCAGGCTGCCAACAGTGATGGGTTCTGGGGACTGAGAAGGAATCTGAAATTGGATCCTGGCTCTGAAGTAGGCATGTGACCAATCTCCAGGCATCCCCAAGTTCTGATGTCGGAAGAGCTGGTTCTGAATGCTGCACATACCCCCCAGTTCTATTAAGGTCCAAACTGACTTGTATATTTTTTTGGTCTGAATACAACCTCATATATAGCCCACATACCCCTCACTCAGGGATGCTTTAGAATAGGGATCAAGTTCTCCTCTGTCACAGAGCACTGAGGAGGGATTCAAAAACTCAGGAGGAGCCTATTAAAAGTTTGAGGGCAGGTTGCCAGTTCTTTTGCCAGCACACAGACTACTACAAATTCTTACACGCACATACATAGTTCAGACTCGCCCTGTGCAGTGACACCAACCGCATTTAATTCCCGCGCATACCATCCCTCTTTGCCAGCCTCCTCTCTGGTGCTTTTTTCCTTGTTCTCCACAAACACAATTCTAAATTCAGTCCCTGAGTTTCCATTAAGGATGAGCAAAACACAGATTTAAATTCTGAAGCTGTTTTAACCCATTTGCTCCTGGATCAAAGAGCCTGCCAGTTTTGTTGCAACAACTCAGGAAACTTTCCCCTACTGAAATCATGCTAGGAAGGGAAAAAAAAAGGAGGGCTAAGAAGAAATTAGTTTTACTAAGGTGGAGCAGTTTTCTTTCTCTGGTGTGGTTTTACTTTCAGAAACTCGAGTTAAAGGAATGATGGTGAATACAATCTTAGTACTGATCTGAGTCTTCTATGAATATTCCTTTGTGGAGCACACTCCAGTGTATTCTGGTCTGGACTTGTGGCTGGGAGTTCAAGGTCACATTAAAGAGGCTGACAGTACAGCTCAGATCCTGCAGCACCTGCTCATGCCTTGGCTCTGATCCTTTTTCAGCAAAACAAAAATTACATTAATAACTATAAAAAACAAAGCTCCTGATATGCCATGAGATTGCAGCTTAATTTTTTTTTATTTTTGTCTTATGAAGAAAGAAGCATTAGCTGGGGCACAGGGTAGATGTACCATTCAGCACTGATGGAGTTAATTGTGATCCCTTTTCCTATGGCCATCCACCACTGGTTGAGTGTAGCTGCATTGTCCATGATCACAGCACTGTGTTAAATGTGCTGCTCTTCCTGGAGCCATAATGTGAAATACTCAGGGCTGTACTAACAAAGACCTTACACTTGGTTTTGTGTGTGAAAACATGGAGCTTTTCCATGAGCAGTTCCTGGCCCCTCATGGCATCGTGGTGCAGCCTGTGCTTTTACACTTCACTGAGAGCTGCCTCAGCAGATCCACTAGAAATATCTGTTTTCTGGGATTTAAAATTTTGCTGAGAAAAAAAAATATTCAGTGGGCTGGAACCTGGTATTTGAGGAGTCATTTTCTCATATTGCTCCAGATTCTGACATCTTCACAGGGTGAATTTCTATTTCCTTGCAACTGAGACTGGAAAGAGTCATCAAAAGAAAGAGTGAAAAAATCTGAGCATTAACTTCAGATCAGGTGTGTTTTAAATTGAGCAATGAGCACCTTGCACATACAGTCATGAAACACTTATTTCCCCAACAGGGAATTCGTTATTGATAAATCCACGACGTGATGTTGCAACAACTTCCAATGTTCTGTAAGATAAGAGTTATCATTTAATCAGCCAGGAGAATGAGATGAAATGGATACTACATAATAAGCATTATTCTTGTGGGGGTGCCAGCTCCAACCCAGCAATTTTAAATTGAAGTTTGCTGATGGTTTTCATCACTCTGATCTGCTCTGAGCTCTGTGCTCTGGCTCCCTGTTGCCTGTCACCTGTGTAATCATGGGGTTCCTGCTCTCTGGAGAGGCAAAGAGAGGTTTCAGTCACACTCTGCACAAGCCTGGCCTCTCCCTCCCCACGCTGGCTCCCTGTGTGGTTTTGCTCCTGCTCCTTCAGCTTCTGCTCCAGTGTTGCCTCTCATCTGGAGAACTTACAGAAGCATTTTAAGTGGATGTGTAGCATTCACTGACAAATGGAGGATTTCATGGCATTATTTGATCTTCTGATGCAAGTCTTTTAAATAAACGATCCACCAGCATGATCCACTTGGGTATTTTGCCCAATTCACCAACTAAAGTATTTTATTTCAAGTATTGCATGTTTTGTAAGGAGTTTATTACTGTCTCATGGCAAGAAATTGTCTCAAACATCTGCTTGCCTGCCCAAGTTTTGGGTTGCTGCAATGACCTTAATTCATACATTTCACTGAGCCTCCAAAAGTGCTGGCTGGCAAAATGTGAGATAACTGGGCTAAGACCAACATAAGGTAAAGGGAAAACAGAACATTTTGCTGCACAAATGCAGAACATGTAGAGCATTACAGGTTTACACCTGTGCAATTACTTTGATGTAGTCATGCTGGAGCAAGGAGAGAAAAAAACCCAATGTAGATGAAGCTTTCAGCTGACAGAGAAAATAAAAACACAGCTTGTGGTTGTGTGAACTGATCTGTGATAAAAATGTTTGCATAAAATTACATGCAAATGACTGGGAAGTACAAACATACCCACAAGAAAGTCTGTTCCACTCAGGACCAGAAGCAGAAGTGCTGGAAATATAGGAAGAAAACTTGACCTAAAGGAAGTTACAGGGTGAGGGTGAACGTTTCTTTCAGCCAAAATCAGTGATTAAGCACTCAGTTACCTCGCTGGGCAGGGGATCACCCCTTGGTTTGGCAAGTGAATGGTTCCTATCTAGATCAGAAAAGATTAGGTTGGCACCCAAACTTTTTTTACAGAACTTAAACATATTTGAAAGCTGTAGAAGTGAGTGTCATGGTGAGTAGAGTTTGGGACCCTGTCTGCCTATTTGGAGGTGGAGGTTGGGATGGGCATTCAAGATACAGCAGAGGAGGCAACCCAAATTATGTGTCCCATTCACTTTGTCAAGTCATGACTGGGTCTCAGAAATCATGATTCCCTTGGAGAATGAGGACAGCCCAGCCAACATGACCATAAACCCCAGGTCAGTGCTCATCTACTGAAGAGATTTGCTCATGTTGCTCATGTTGTGTTTCTTGACTGTTTCTTGAAGGAGACTTTCCCTCATCTTTTTTCTGCAGGTGGCTTCCCCCATAGAGTGAGGGTGAATCTTGGCTGCTTGTGTGCTAAACTGCCTGACTGAGCCACCAGAATGCAAACAGGATTTTCCTGAGACAGTATAATAAGTGGACATGCATCTTTTTAGGGGTCTAATTGGGCAAAGATATGCATATGTATAGGTAAGTGTGTGTAAATTAAAAAAAAAAAAAAAAGGGTTTCACCCTCATTTTAAACAAAGATAGAAAAAGTAATAATTATACCTTAAATAGCATTGATGCAAAATGACAGCAGTATTTTGCTTATCTGATCTTATCGTTCCTTTGATGGTCTGGTTGCACAATGATTGCAGCTAACTCTGCAGAGGCTGAGAGATAGCACAATATTGCTCATGGAGGTTATCATCTCACTGCTTCTCATCACAGCCACACTGTCACTAATTATCCAAGCTTGAGTTTAACCAGGAATACTTCTCTTTAATATATATTTGTGGTTCCCATATATTTCAGGGAAAAGGATTGACTTTATTGGCAAGAAGGACAAACAAAAAGAAAAAAACTCTCCTGAGATGTTAAGCACATTTAAAATTCCAGATGTTTCCAGCATCAGGGTTAGGGGTTTTTTTATTTTCCTTTCTTTTGGTCTCTGTTTTCCTGCCAGGCCCACAGGAAAGCACACAGAGAATGAAGCTGCTCTCCAATGGTAGCTTTGAGGTGCAAACTCTACAAACAAAAAAAAACAAACACAGCCACAACCAAAGTGTTTTCCTCCTTTGTCGTTTGTTCGGCTGCTGCTGAGACCCAGGCTCGTACCTGGGGTAAGAGTTTTTCCTGTTTCTTCCAAGGCCACGCTTGTGTGACCTGGGGACTTCTAAGGCTGGGAAAGAGGGGGCACGAGGGGGTGTCTCATCTCCCAGATCCTTCCTGAGAGACATTGAGGTGCTGGCTGCCCATTGATCCCCAGCCCGCGTGTGGCGGGCGAGATAACGCTGTGTTTGTTGGACATCTCACGCTGGCCAGGGCATCCTTATCTCTCCTGCAAATCGGGGGCAGAGGGACTTGTGGGGCTTCTTGGGGAGGCTGGGGAGGGGAAAGACCTTGTGCTCAGGACTAAGGAATTTCCCTTATTATCTGATTAATCTTTAGGACTTCCCTGCCTTCCTTCCCCTCTTCTTACAATCGCGCTGTGTGTAGGCCTGGAGGACTCCCGGGAGTTTGAAGGACACGCTGATTTATTCTTTGTTCATGACTGCATTAATGAAGGGCAGTAGTCTTTCCAACTCGGTGGGTTCTCCAGACTTGATAAAACTTGCATAAAAACACTGGGAGGATTCATTGCTACTACTCCTCTGCTTTATTAAATAGCTGCTGCATTAGGCACTCTGCAAAGCATTAGTGCAATTAGTGATCTACATTTATATCAATTTGATAGTGACCTGTGATAAGAGAATGATACCATAGCATCTTGCTGATGCCACTTTTCTTCTCAGAGTGTTATTTCTCAATATCTTACTCCATCCTGACCCAGCAGTAATGAAGTCAATGAAAACTTTTCTTTTGATGTGAGAGGGAGCAGCAAAAAACTCACCCTTAAATTCCTCACGCAAACCTGACTCTCATTAAAGTTACTGGAAAAATATATATGTCCAGCTTGTATAGGGAAATTATGCTGATTGTCCCTTCTGGCTGTAAGAAAAAATAACCCAAACCAAACCCAAAAAACAACAAGCAAAATAATTTAGGAAAGAGAGCCTAAATCCAACAAAGAATATTTTTCCAGTGTATTAAGTAAGTACCATATATTCCATGGTTGTGCTTACTGCTCAGTAGGGGAACTCATTTTCAATGGAGGATAGCAAAGTTAATCCTGTTCTGTTTTCTTTTGCTTACTAAAAGAGCTTGAAAGACAAGCATTTGTTAATTGTATGTACAGAAAATGCACATGCAGAGTTCAGTTTAATCCCCAAAGTTACAAAGGAAAACCAGTTGAAATGAGAGGGAAGGAGGAAGGGAGAGCAAAGAGGAAATTCCCTCTTTCTTTTTTTCTCCTTTTTTTATAAAAAAATTTTCAGATTATGGTGAAAAAAATGAACATTGAAAAATACCCCTCAGTTCCACTCTGCAAATTTGGGCATTACTGTCAATTCAATGTATCCTATTTCATCAAGCTCTGGCAAGAAATGTACTGATGGGGAGAATATCTCTATTACACAGGGAATCGTTTGCTTTGCCACTATCAGTTGTGCTAACAGCACCTCCAAAAACACTGTTAGGGTCTAACTTTTCAGCCAAGTTTCTTCTGGAAGTGCTAAAAAAGGTTCTCTTTAGACATAGGGGTGCTGCCTGGCCGTGAGGCTTCCCAGAGACAGACAGACAGTGGTCATGTTGTGTGACAAAATGCACAATTCTGCCAAGTAGATGTAAAAGGCATCTCGGTGGCAAAGCCCATGGTTTTCTCTCTGAGCAGTCACTGGATGCTGGCACAGCCCTCACTGCACTTCTGTTTCCTCTCTGTCCAAGCACAGCAAGTCACACACCACCAGCAAAAGTGATTTTTGCAAGACTGGGACTTCCAATGCAGGGCTCCAAAGCAGCTGAGGAAAGTCACTCTCCAAATATCTGAGTCACCCCCTGCTCCCCAGCTACCAGCAAGTGCTGCTGCGTGCTCTGCCCCTCGGAGAACCAAATCCCTTCCTGGGCTGTTGCAAGCATGAGAGTGGCTGGAATTCTTAGTCACCTCTCCGTTAAAGTCCTGCCCTCGCGTCATCGATGAAAGACTTGATCTTTTGTCGTTTTACAACAGGAACTCTTCTCTCATCACTTCCCAACGTGCCACAGCAGGACAGAGCTATGACCCATCCTCTCATATTTGCTGTTCTGGGGCACAGAGGGCTCTTTCAGAGCAACAGTCCCATTTGGGATTTCTTTCCTAAGACTCGGTCCAACAGCCATCTGTTGTGTTCTCTTTGTTGACCCATAGTGGCGCACAGGAAATCTCACTTCTCCCAGCCACGGGTACACAGTGACCAGCAGCTACCTCTTCCCCAATTTTTTTTTTGCTACTTGTCTCCGTGGTTACAGTAGCTAAGCCCCACTTGGGTCCCTGGCAAGTCCCGTGGCCTCCTTGACAGAGAATTGCCTCACAGATTGTCCCTAAGAGCAAGGGTGGGCAGCCTCCAGCACAGCACCTATCTCTGCATTGGCTTCTCCCTTTGCAGAGGAGTTTCTGAAATCCCAGCCAAATGCCTGAGTTGTTCCTTGTGTTTTTAAGAAAAACTGGTGTGTTTACATGTCCAGATCCATTGATCCATCTCCAGAGTCAATCTGTGCCTTGGTTGGTAGAGGTTATTAAGGCACCAGCCATCAAAAGGCTGGTGTCTGGATCTGGGGTGACAGCAGTGGGGATTAGACTGAAAAGATTCAATGTACTGGTGAGTTGTGACATTCCTGAGGAACAGGGGACCGCTGGTATCTTGCTAATGATTTTCCTTTGGGATACGGGATTTCTGGTATTTTCCCCTCTCAGATTGTAGCCTCTAGAACTCCTCTATTCTCATAGCAGAAGAGGTAAAGCCATGGGCAACCCAAGCCTGGTCCTGCACCCTACAGGAATGAGGATGCAGACCTTGCAGAGGCTGAGAGACAGGACAATACTGCTTGTAATGATCATGGTGCTGCTTGTCCTCAGCATGCCCACAATGTTGTCAGTAAGCCCATGGAAAGAAAAATGCCCCCAGGTTGCCTGAGTCCCTTCTTCCCAATCACTTTTGGTTTTTAAGCGTGTAACTGAATTAAGCCCTTAAAGATGTGTAATTTTTGTATATTCGCCCTAAACATGCACAAGAAACAGCATCCACATGAAGAGCTGAAACTCAGTCATTTAAGCATTTCTCACAGCAGTCAAACTCAAGAGAACAGCCCAGGAGACTGATCTCCATCTCTGCAGTGAGGCTGTGGGTGGATGTGTTTTCATTAAGCAATCCAAGCCTTCACAGATCTACAGACCCCTTCACGCTTCCCCTCGATTTTGATATTTTTTTCCCAGCTCATGAAAGCTTTTCCCTCAGTTCAGAGATGGGAGCACAGAAGAAAAGCCCAGCCCTTCTGTGCTTCTTCAGGACCTGATGGGGTTCCCCCAGGGTCTGATTCATAGGTTCTTCTCATTATCAAGAGGTTTTGCCTACCCCTGCAGCTGATTAAGGCTTGGCTTGTTCAGAGAGGCAGCAGCCATGGTTAGCTGGAAATAAGGGAATAATTCCTCCTACACACTCAGAGACCACACTCTGACCTGGTGAGTAAAAGACAATTTTTGGGCACTTGGGAGAACTGCATGGAGACCACCTTATCCTGAGGCAGAATCAGAGCCACGCTGTGGGTGGGAGCTGGAAGAAAAGTCAGAGGGGAGTGGGAGAAGAACACAGCAGGAAGAATAAGAGAGGGTAAAAGGTTCATAAAATCATTTTAAAAGATCCTTCTTTCTCCCTCCTTGCTGACTATTGGCACAGCAGACTGGACACAGGCGCTTGTCAAGGCTCAGTCTCTGGGACACACACAGCAGGGACCTACCCCGTGCACTGCACACACTGCAGTCCTCCCACCCACTAAACCTCTCCAGGGCCCTCTCTGGGTTTATTTCAGCTTGGAAACCCACCACACCTCTGATGTCATCCCTCACTGGGACTTGAATTCATTTCAAGTTGACTGGCCCAGCACAAGAAACATTATTTTTATATGTATGAGGTATATCTATGGTTCGTAAAACATCACACAGGACTGAAGTGGCTGGAGACTGAGTGATAAACTGAGGCCAAGCATTTATACAATTGGTTCTGAAAAGGGATTTTTATTGATTGAATACATCATTTTTTCCCATTATACTGTTGGGGCTACTTATGTCAAATCTGCTGCATAGACTGACTCTCCACATATTGCACAGAACTCAAGCACAGAAACCAGGAGGAGAATTAAGAGCCAAATCAATTAATACATCCAGTCTTGTGTTGATCAGATGCCTTTTGAAATTACTGCTTGCTGCCTTTAAAAAAAGACTGGAAGCTCAGACACTGAAAGTCTGTGAAACCCTCACAGTCTAGGAGTGAATTATTAGTTTTTCTTGCATGAAAACTCTGTAAAACATTTGCTTCATGGCAATTGATGAAGCATTTCAGCATGTCTATTTTATCATCACATAGAAAGAATCCAAGAACATTTTACTGCCCACTAGAGCCTTTGTCCATAAGAAGTGAGTGTTTTGTTCCAGCAATGATAAAGACCTCCTGTATAGCTCTTGTCTAGGACTGCGCTTTGAGCTTTAAAATTAACCAGTGCTGGTAAACAGGAAACACCAGATTACAGTTTAGCTCACATTAAATTGTCCTCTTGGCTTTTTTTGTTGTTGTTTTTATGTTTTAGGCAGGGACAAATAAAATATTGCATCAAAGCTGAGGCCACAAATTGTTTATTTATTGGGGGTATTTTGCACTTTGCATTGCAAGCTGCTGCAACTGAAAGAAACATGGGTTGGCATGAAAAGGGGAGGAGGAGTGAGAGCTATAATGGAAGAAATGTTACCCAATAATTAAAATTCAGTGGTACTGTAAATCCTAATGGAAACAACAATGTGTCTTTGTGTACAATTAACTCTGGGCTCCGGTTCATGATAAAAATTCTAGCTTGTAAAAAGCCTTGACCTCAATACCGAGAGCTCAACAGAGGTTCACAGATCTGGCTTTAAAAAAAAAAAAAAAAAACTTTCACAGAGGGGGAACAAATAATAGCTGGACTTGGTCCCCTAAATATGCTCCAATTATTCAGGGTGGTTGAAGATAAGATACAGGAGAAGTACCAAGGGGAAAATAGTCCAATAGCTCACAAAAAACTACAAAGTGCTGCCTGATGTCTAGAGTGAAAATTCACCCTCCCCCTCTTATTATCCCAATCCTACATTCTGCAGGGCACCCTGTGTGCTAAAGTCCTAGAAAATCTTTATTATTATTAGTTTAATACTTTTTTAAATGTTAACAAAGCAGACAAAACGAGTTGTTCATTACAGAGAGTGACTGACAGGGAAACATGAAGGACTATTCATTAAATAATTACTACTTTTAGGCAGAAAAAGTTACTGTGCTTAAAAGGGGAAAAACAGTGCAAAATCAAATTGTCTATTCTTTTTTTGGTGGGTGTGTGTGGAGGGAGTAATGTCTCATGGAAAAGACAGTTCTACAAATGTCAATCAGTTTGACAGGCAATTATCAGCCTCAAGGAAAGGACGCAGGCTGTGGGTAGAGCCCCCCAGAGCAGAGTAGCTCAGGAACTGTGCCAGGTGATGCTGGGCAGAGTGGGACTTGTCCAGAGGAGCACATCTACAGTTTATCTGCAAGCCTGCAGGAGCAGAATCAAACCTCATAACACTTTCTAATCCGCTATAGTTACTTTTTGTAGAGGACATATTTTTTTTGTTTCCCACCACTTCTAAAAATGGAAGGACAACACAGAGCTTTATGGAAAGAAAATTAATTCAAAAAGGCTTTTTGGAAATATTTTTTGTCAGAACTTAGACAGACCACATTCATCCTTGTGTTTGGGATGTTTCTCTGCAGCAGCGAATCCAGCAGCTGTAGCAGATGCTTCCTCCAAAGGTGAGAAACAAGATTGTCAAAAACATTTAAGTGTCTGAATCCCTCAGATCCAAATGCAATTATGGAATCCTAGAATCATTTAGCTTGGAAAAGACCTCTAAGATTATTGAGTCCAACTGTTAACCCAGCACTGCCAAGCCCACTACTAAAACATGGCCCCAGGTGTCACATCTGCTTTTTGAACACTTTTTTGCTACTGAATCCACTTGATTGTCCCCAAATAGGCATCTACATTTTTTGCCACTATTAAAATACTGCAAGAATCAATTTTTAAGCACCTGGGGGATAAAATACCAGAAATGCCTCCTTCACATCCTTACACTGGAAAATAGAGAAAGGCTCTCCACCTCCCTGGCACCATTTATCAGTAATAAAGTACTCAAAAAAGGGAGCTGTGAGTTGCTTCTGAGAGTAACTTACAGCCCCTTTCAGCGAGAGCTGTGGGTGCTCAGATGTTTGATCGCAAGGCTATTTAGGAGGTGCTTAAAATACAGATACAGCTGAGAGATGTGATCTCCATGCTTGTGGAAAGCTATAAAAAGAAACAATTCTGCACTTCAGCCACTATCTTTCGATCCTTAACCAGAGGTAGGGTTGGGAAGAAGCTTGCCTGTGTACACTGCAGCGTGTTAGCTCTTGGCATCAGGTCAGTTCCAGAAGGAACGGAGCAGCCGTGCCTGTTTGTGGTAGAAAGGAAAGAAAGCTTAAAACGAGTGCAAGTGTGGGAAAATAGCACTTTCATGCAAATAATCTTTACAGTGAAAAACTCCATCTGCTCTGGCCCTGTGCATTTGAACTTATTTTATGTTGTACTGGAGCATGCAGATTCCCTGGGAAATTGCTTGAAAACAGAAGTCCCAGGCTTTTGTGTGTCTATACAAATCCTTGGCATGTCGCTTAATTCCATTCTCACCTCAGCCATGAAACACCACTGCAGTTGGTGGGATTCCTCAAGAGAATCATTTCCAAGGAGAAATGGCATTGGCATTTGGTCCATTTTAGGCAGAACAGGAACATGTGCACTCACGTCCCAGACGGCTGAGCATGCTGAGAGCTGGTGACAACAGTGACAACCAATGCCATAAGTCTTGCTGATCCCAGTGGGGCAACAGCAAGTCCTTAATCCCCGTGTTGTTTCCAAGCTTCCTGTTTTGAAATTGCCATAATTAAATTCTAAAGACTGAGAAAGCACCAAACGAGTTGCCAAGTTTATGTCAAGCTTTATCAGCTGATCTCATCATAATCCGGTAAATAGCATATCATGAACATCAAATCTAATTAAATCCTCTTGAGATACAGGTTAAAAAACAGACACAAACAAGAATCAAACATTTAAAACCTGCTGCTGTACAATCAGAATTAATCCACAGGGAGAAGTGAATTTCCTTGAAATCTGGACAAATAAGCCTTCTATGTTTTCCTTTCCCCAGTGGCTCACGGTCTCTCTGGCACACACAGTCAGAAGGAAAATGCAGTTCCTGGGGTTTAATTTTCAACACAGATCACATGAAATGCACCTCCAAAGTGACTGACTTCTGAAGTAGGATGCAGGATGGGCAGAAGAGATATATTGTATCTATATATAGATATCTATCTCCAGTATTTTCAGCTGTACTTTTGGTGTTGTCCATACATAAAAGAATGCTCTCTAGCCATAGGAAGCGCCATGAAAACAGCTCTACCGTGGGCTTAAAAAGGCAGCAATGATGTTGTTCTTAAGTCAGCCTCTTGATCATTACATTATCTGCCAGGGACCTTTCGAAACACCTCTAATGCACCATAGGTGTCTGTGTGTGTGCACAAGCCCTTAGGGCTACACCTATGCTGCTAGTAAATTAAGCAGTGGCAGGTAATATTCCCAGGCATTGGAATTTGATAGTCTACATTGTTAAATTCCTAGAACCTGCCCTGGCACATTTTTGACCTGAATCAATTAGCATTCTCCCACACATGTCCCAAGAATTTAGGAGTTAGCACAGCCAGAGACCATTCCCAAGAGATGCCGTGACTTCAGTCATCGTGTGTGGTGACAAGAGGAGCTTGGTATTATGGACATGGCTCATTCCAGGTCAGTGGGCCTCACTGCCAGAGAACAGCCCTAACAACACCTAATTTTCTAATCAGAGCTGTTGCCTCTGTGCACGTCTTAGCCTACATCTGCTCTGTACTTAATCTGGGTACGTCACAAGAGTGCTCTACCCTGGGCAGGTCACGTCAGAGCTGTATGAAAGGGCAGCTCAGGACTTTATCTGCTGAGTGACTTTATGAACCACAGCTTTCCTACACACCGGCAGGAGCTGCTCTTAAATGCAACCTTTCCAATCAGTTCCATTAGGTCACAGCAAAGAGGAACATGGTAAAGGGGCTTCTTTATTCCCACCCCTCCTTCTTTACGTGAACGAACACATCCCAAGTCTCTCTAAAATAAAGAACTTGATGTTTGCACCTCTTGCTGTCTTTTAAAGAACTCATTCAGAAGAGCATGAATTCATCACAAGCAGTATAATTTCACTCTAGGGAAAAAAAAAAAAAAAGCCCTCTTTTCACCTCCAGAATTACACTAAAAATTAAAGCTCAGAAGGGATTTGCCTCAAGTGAAGAGAGGAACCCCTTTGGTATGGATTCACCCAACCTAGCTTTATGTATCTAAAATAAAACCTCTCTTTCTCAAGGCTTCCTCTGCAGCCAAAGGACACCAGGAGGTATTTGGTTCATTCTAGACCCAACTTGTGACTCCACTAGTACAAGGAGCATAGACCAGCAATTGTCATCATTTCAGCATTTCATATTAATGTCTTATACCTGCAAACCTGCAGTGCTTCTTGATCTGTCCACTTTTGACATTGCCTTTCAAGTCTCTTACAAGCCTCCCCAATTTTCTGTATTTCCACAGGGAAATAAAAAGAAAATTAACCAGTTGTGTCCCTCTCAACAATAGCAAAAGCTATTTTGCTATTAACTCAGGTCAGAGTTTCAGACCTGATTCAAAATGAAGTTTCTGTTCTCCTGATAAAAAAACCCGAAGTTTCATAGCAGTAAGGTCACCCTGATAGAGAAAGTGAAGCAGACCCCTAGCAGAGCAACTGTTCATCATAAATAACTCATTCCCACACCTGTAATTTCCCTTAAAGCAGTGTTGACTGGCCCTACAACTTATGAACTTCACAGCTAGATGCTGGACTAAGGAATTCTTCTCCTTTATATGCTTTAATACCACAATTCTGTATGTTGGGATCATTCAAAGATGCAGAGCAAAGATGGGTGTGGATGGATGGGTGGATGGATGGAAGCAAGAGCACAAGAACAGCCACTTAAATTTGTATCCCCACCAAGCAGCAGCTGCAAGGGACCTGTTGTTTCCAGCCATATGGAAGAATGTATCCCAGACACTTGTATTGCAGTACTACAGCCCACTTATGGGTTTAAATCAAGCAAACTGCAGTTTGTACCTGTGGCATTTAAAAGGTGCTTAAAACTGGATTTTTCTTCCCTGTTCGCTGACTCCGTTCCTTAAAATAAATGTATTTGTGTTGCAGAATCTGAATTTACCTGTCTTTGGAAATGCTTTAGTACAGGATGTTGTGCAAAAGTGGCAATTTGTGGTACTTTGCCATTTTATAATACCGTGACTGGTTCTGTTCTTCCTCCCTCTCCACGTTATTCACACTGCCAGTCACTCCTACAGCAGAGCCTGTGCTTTGGCAGGCTGTGTCCTCAAAGACCACCCATCATTCCCAGCATCTCCAGTAGGAAAGTGCACCTTTAGTTCACCCCCTTTTCCATGAGGTCTGTGGTCCAACAGGCAAAGGCAGCTTCAAAACGAGACCTTGCCAAGCTTATTTACAGAGAGCTAATGACAGAGAAACAATGACAACGAGGAGGGGAAAAAATCAATTCACCCGGTCATTTGGCAAGGAAGGAATACACATTTCCCTTCTTTCCAAGGTTTTGCTTTGGGTCCAGAGGGAAGGGTCTGCTGTGTTCAGTGGAAATAAAATTACTTATGTAGCTGAGTATCAGAAGAGCCAGAAAAGCCAGTGACCTGTGATGTCTTCAAAGCAAGATAATATTTAACAGCTTTAAAAGGAAAGAAACTTTAGTCTTTGAAGACCAAAGATAGCAGGCTCTATTATCTATTAGTGCTACTATTAATTGTGAAAAATAACAGTAACACCTTTACAAATTCCAAGCACAGCTGATGATCAACCTTAGCTGATCATTTTTTTGCTAACTGGGTCTTACACCTTTTGGGCTGGGCCTACATGTCAGTCAGCATAAAGTTGTTTATCAGGTGTGCATCCATTCCTTTACTCCCTTCTCTCACCATCATTTTAATATCAATACAAAGGCATAGGGTGAAAACTGAACCTTGACACTTCTTATTTTGTTGCAGCTTTGATACTGGAACAGTTGTTGTCTCTTCATGGCTCTTTTTCTCAGACACTCCTCTTCCTCCTTGCCAGTGATGCCTTAGTGTGTGGATGTATGTTTGGTGCCTTAAGGGCACGCTCCAAGTGCATCAACACCTTTTTGAATCTCATTTGTACATCCAGTTGCTGCTGATACAATCTTTCTGTTTAATGTGCAGGATCTCTTACTTCTTTGCAAGTTAATTCATTTTTGCCTAACATGTTGGTGGGTCTCCACATTTTGAAAACACCAGTCAAATCTGAAATTATATCCAAGCAATGAATTTTCTCTCTGGGTATTGGAGGTGATGCTCTTTCTCAGATGCACTTGTGGAAACTCAAGATTTTTCAACTGTTCCAGCAAGGATCCACTGACTGCAGCTACTCTGCTCTGTGAACACAAACTCAGCCTGGCACCTGAGGCAGTGTTTGCCTCCCTTATACTTGCCTTACCTGTGGCAGCACCCCTGGGGCTGGTTGTGGGTGACCCTGCTGCCACTGGGAGTGATCCTGGGTGTATTCCCAGCCTGCTTATCCCTGGCACCCCATGCCCTGCCTTGCAGCCCCCCAAATGACCAATGAAGGGTGGGCACAACGGCCACAGATCCCTTTTGCAAGGGACCAGATGGGATTTGCCAGCTCAAACAGCCTGGGCTGAGTTCTGGCTGCCTTTAAAGATGATACCAACATGAGGTGCTTGGCTTCAGGCTGTCCTTATCTTATGTGGAGTCTTATCTTAGCTGGATGTAGATAAAGCCTTTGGCCCAAGGTGGAGCAGCATTAGCTTCCCTTGGACTGTATGGAGAGATTCACAGGAAACAGAAGCCTGTTGAATACTGCTGCTCACCTCTCATGCCCACCTAGAAGTGAAGTACCTGTGATGTACTGGTTAAAAAAAGCCTTCTTCAAAGACGTAAAGCTTAGAAAAAAATACATCGTCCTCTCCAATAATTCCAGCATGTCTCAGTTTGGCTTTATTTCCCCAGTAGCCATAAAAGAAGAGCATTTAGGGCAAATAACCTTTCATCTTCACTGCAAAGCTCCTACCAGGTTTAACCTAGTAATAACCTGGGTATTAATTCCTGATTACGGGAGGTCCAGTAAGGAGTGGAAGAATGCGATGGAAGGACACCTTTTCCAAAGAAGCTAGGAGTCAATAGAAAAATCTCAGTGTTGTTCAAGCATTTTACCCCACACAGAGGCTGAAGAGAGTATGAAAGTCCTGGTATCACCTGGTCCTCCACAAACACTTTTGAGCTCTTCATGTCCCTGTCATTCCTATGTTTCAGTAAGAGCCATGTCACCTTTCCAGTTCTATATACTTCCAACACAATTTGTATTTCCTTGGGTTAGCACTTCCTCACTCATCTCTGTTCCCTGACTCCCTTCTCCCTTCTGCCTATTTATATCCTGATTTTGTCTTTCGGGCCACTTCACCCCTGACAGATGCCAGGAGCCATCAAATGGAACGTGTGCTCAGAGTCTTCCTCCCTTTTCCCAAGAAAAGATACTTGGGTTTGGGCAAACAGGGTGAGGAGCAGAAGCACCACAGAGTGCAGCTCTGCAGAACAGGCAGCTCTCCAACAACTCGGGGCTGCAAGCAGGAGCATTTCCCCAGCATTGCTTCCATTAGGGTCACTGTTCCTTCTGTTCCTATCTGATCTAACATCTCTACAGGCTGGGGGCATTATCACGTTTAGTAAGTCTTTACTCCCAAAAAATTTATGGTGGAATCATAAGAGACCAAGGCCAAGAGAAAGAAACCATATTGTTCATACTTTTGAGAACAGACAGGTAAAGAGGCACAGATTCAGGAAACCTGGGTTATCCAGTCCCGCTGCTGCTTGGCAGTTCTGGCTCGAAGGGCCCAGCTCCAGTCCACCCAGCAGAGTTCAGCATGATATCTGAGTTTCCAAATAAGCCCAGGCAGTGAGGGCACTGCCCTGTCTAACCCAGCTCATAGCTACACTACTGGGCCTGCCCACTGCAGGAGCTGCAATGAGCTGGGGTGAGTTAAAAATTGGAACCAGCTGCTCTTCCTTGAAGCATTACATGACAACACTGATTAAAATATTTACTAACCAACAGGTATCATTATTCTAACTAATTAACTAACTAATTAGAAGGCATAACTCTACCTAGTTGGTAGAGTCACCTACTAGGTGAATAAGGAAATTCATAACTTGGAGATCTGGTTAATACGGTCCCAGAGAGACAAGACTTCAGCTTCACGAGAAGAAGTTCTAAAGACTCAATATAAAACTTCTTTAATGGAATTGTAGAAAACTACTGACTGTTATGCAGATAAAAAATGGATTTGAATGACTGATTTGGGATACATTAAGATTGTTTGCCAGAAGCTGTTGTACCTTGTTAGCTGACATCTCATGGCTGCTTCTCTGCTGTGGCCACTGGGAGCTTCACACAGGCTGCAAGGACCTACCACTGACAGCCCTGTTCTGAGAACAGATTCCATTTGAGCTAAAGACTCAGGCAGGGGTCCAGTGCATGACCCGGGGTTCATCCTGGGTGATCATGGCAGTAGATGGCAGCAGTGCTCATCACCCCTAATGCCCGTGGAACCAAGGTGGTCCTGCTTGACAGTGGCCATCTCCCAAGGAACAAGATCAATCGAGGCACAAGATCAACCATAATCATCCCCCAGAGGCCCCAAAACCACTCTGCCATTTGATGGAATTATTTTTCCCACGCAGACCTCAACATTTCACAGAACTGAAAACAAGACCCTGTTCCCCAGTGCTGAGCATCTCCAGTGTAAACCTTTGGGTTTACATCAGCAATCACAAGAGAGGATTAACCCCCATGAGAACTGAAAGTCCCCACTGTGCCCACATGAGCACTCCTGGATGCAGGGACTCATTTTGGACTCTGCCTGGAGAGCTGAGCTTTTGTGAAGTAAATGAAAAGGCTACAGCCAGGGAACGATCAAGGGCCATCCATGTAAATGCAAGCACAGCTCCAGGCTGAAAAACAAAGGACAGGGAAATGAAAAGCAGAGCTGGTGAGCCATCCTCAGTATTAGCACTTGTGGTTCACTTTCCCCTTCTGAGAAGATTTAAGGCCTCAGTGACAGATGCCAATCTCACCTCCCCTGCAAGAGGGGGTTGGCTTAAATGGTGTGTCACGAAAGGAAGGAAAGAGGGATTTGGTTGCGTTTTTTAAAGGAATTAAAGAAGAACCTGTGTCTTTAACCTTCAGGATAACCTTGTTTCAGTCTAGTTCTCATTGCTGGACTGCTCCTTGATGAGCTTTTTCTGCCTGATTAATTAGTACACTGAAGGGAAGTGGAGGCTGCTCCGTTTAGCAGCTTGAACCTCCTTCTGACTCATCCACACCCAGCTCCACAGCTCCAGAGGGTCTGCACTTGACTTGCCTCTTTCATGCCTCTCATGTGAGGTTTCATTGCCTCTTTCTACTTTTTGATTGTCTGCTTCCCATTGATTCTGCCACACTTATTGAGGGCTAGCTGGAGACCAGTTTAATGTGAGTTTGTAGGCTTTATTTCTCCACTACCACAAAACTTTCAAAGAAAAAAAAATGCATATGCAGGAGTGAATGGCTCAGATTTATGAAGCACTATCTTCCAAAGAGTCACTTTTATAGTGTTATTGATGACAAGAAATCATAATTTTTAGGAAGATAAATTTGCATATGCCATTATTGCCAGTGTGTGTGCAATCAAGAGAAAAGCACTTCTGTGGTCCTTTAATTTTTAGAAATGTCAGCCCATAATAATACAACTTATGCTAAATGGTGTCCCAGTTTTTCCAGGGAGGGCAGGGAAGAAATACTGACCCTCTTGGTAAATCACTTTCAGCTCTGACAATAAAAAGTGTTGGATAACAGCTAAGCAGTATTACCAGGGATAAAAATGAAGGCAGCTTTCTGCTCAAATAGATTTTTGGCTAAAATAGGAAAAAGTAAAACCACAAAGCAGATGTGAGTCTGACTGCTGGAGTCAGGGCAGGTGGTGGCTCAGTCACTTTGTCACTCTAGGAGTTATGGAGCAGTCAGGTCCAATTCACCCACACAATAGAAATGGTGTGAGTGCCCTTGAGACACCTTGAGCAGCCTGCACACCCCTGGCCATAGGACAGGGCATCAGCCATGCCCTTGGTCGTGCTCTGTCCCCCTTCCTCTCTGCAGGTCAGGTGAGGGCTTTGCCCTTGATCAAACAGGAGTTAATGACTTAATGCAGACATGCCTGGGTGAGGCTCTCCAGGCGCCAGGGGGGCAGGCAAGGTGAGCAACAGTCCCTGCTGATCACTCCCAATGAGTCAATGAGCTTAATGTTAGCCTGAGGGTGTGCCTGATATCCACCTTTCAGGTGCTGACAGGAGGGGAACAAATCTGGGTTTGAGGAAAAAAAAGGAAAAGCTCCTCTCTGGGACTGTAACCCCATAGTTAGAGCAGGGCCCCTCCAGGCTGTTGGTAGCTGGTGTGGGTGCTGCCCAACCTCTTTCCAGGCTGATTCTGAGCTTTGGTGATGCTGCCCTTTCCTCAGCAGAACTCCACAGGAGCTGCAAAGTGACACTTCTGTATTCCAGGGAAAAGCCTACTTCATGGCAGCATCCTCAGTGCTCAGGTGTTTTCCTGAGTACATGATGTGTTAAATTCAGAACTCACAGAGTAACTAAGCACTCAGAGAGCCAAATTCCCCTTCCTGCTGTAATTCCAGGCTTGGAGCTGTGGAAGATGGTCTGGAAGGGACTTGGAGAGGCTGCAGTTCACCTCAGGTCCCAAAGGCAGGATCAGATCCTCTTATGGGGGTCCTTTTTTTGTCTAACCTGTTCTCAAAACCATTTGGTGATAAAAAACCACACCCTCCCTTGGTGATGTCTTCTGGTACTCACCTGGGCTTTGATTCACAGAGTGGTGAATTCCCCCAGTGTGATGCAAGGAGAGGTTATATACAAAATATTCCTTTTATGGGAGTCATGGTAAAAAAAAATTGGAGATAATGCCTGCATATCTCACCTGTCTGGTATTCAGACACTCAGTGACCCTGGGTAACCCAGAACAGGAACTTTAGCTGTAAATAACTTCACAAAGTAATAAGAAATCAGCCCCTCTATTTTTGAAAACTCTTACAAAGCCTGCTTTAGGAGGTTGCATTTCAAAATACCGTCCTACTGGTTCAGTGACACACGTAGCCCTATTTCACCAGAGAGAAGTTCAATGCTGGGCCAGCCCAGCTGGGGAAGCTTTAGTTCAGTTTAATTTTGTTAAGGGAAAACTGAATAGCTCGTTTTGAGTATCTTTTGCCTCCAAAGTACATGCCTAAACCTGCGTTTTTTCCCCTGGTAAAATCCTGTTTCTTGTGGAGGAGCTGAACTGGGAAGGTCCCTGGAAACTTTCTGCTACACTGGAGGACAGGAGGGTGCTGAACTTTCCCAGGCTGTGCTGAAATCTGGGGCACGTTGTGGAAACTGAGGAGCACCATGAAACAGGATGCACGTGGTTTTCCATCCTCATACCTTGGGTTACCCTGAGACGTGGCCCAGTGAAGAGTGACATGAACTGGGGTGCAAGGAGCACTTCCTCTCTCGGGAATTCCTCTGTTATCAGCAAGTAATAACTATCCCTCCAGAATATCAGTCCTGAGCCATGGCTTGCTGCTAAGGAAATACAAATGCCATTACACAGAGCATGGGTGAGACACTGCAGCACAAATTGTGTTTCTGCCACGAGGAGAGGCATGGCACAGAGCCTGGGATCATCTGGGAGCCTCCTCCACATGGACAGACCAGGAGGGTTTGGTGCCTGCTTCCCCCAGCAAAACTCAGGCTTCAAGGAGGCACAAAAATCCATTAATGGTACAGTGTAGCTTATGTAGGCTGAAAAATAACCACTCCACAGCACTGCAGAGGAATAAAGTGGTCAAGGAGGATGTTGGGCCAAATCTTTCAGCAGTTTTTCCATAAAGTACAGCAGCAAGCTGGGGCCTGTGGAGTGCTCCAGGAGCCCCATCAGGCCAAGTTAGCAATTTCAAAAAACTTGCTTTTGCAATATATTTACTCAATGAACTCTAGAGCTCTAGCACTGGACAGAAGAACACGCACAGGGTTGGACAGATCCCTCCTCACCTTTCAAAACGGGGTCAAACACCAAGTTTAGCTCCCAGTGGCTGCACAGGTCACTGCCAGTAAAAGCCTCCCAGTCCCCATTTTGGAGGAAGTGAAACCCTTTGGTGGGCTCTGGGACTCCTGATTCCTCTTTGCACAGAACTCGAGGAACTCTCCTGTCCCCTTCACATGGGCACTTCCCTCTGCCACAGAGTGACCCTCCAGCTCCTGCTCAGCCCCCCACCATGGCCCTGGGTCTGACTGCAGCAGCCAGCAGGGGAGGAATAACAACCCAAGGAAACTTTTGTCCCCGGGATCCTACATTTATGTGGCATCTTGGCAGGATGCAGAGAGCGGCTTCTGCATAGCTGATGTCTTAAAGCTCAGCACTGAGGACAGAAACATAAAAACTTACAGGAAAAATGACATACAGTATGGCTTAGAGCAGCAAAATTACCCATTGTGCAGCCTGGTTAAGCACAGCAAAAACACACACGTGTGTGCAGGGAAGGAGGGAGATTGGGCTCAGATTAAACTGAATTTCCCCTTGACTCCCAGCAGCCAAACTGAGAAATAAATTATTCACCAAGGCTTATTCCTGAGAAAGCCCTGCAGGACTGCAGGCCCAGGCCACTGCCCAGGTGTGTACTATCTAGAGCTCAGTTTCATGGCACTTTTCTATCCAGAGGAAACAAATTAATTTTCCTCCTTTGAAATTGGGAGACACTTGCATTAGGCAATGCATAAAATAAAAATAAGGAGGTCCTGAAAGAAATTACTGAGAGCAATAAGTATCCCAAGCCATTGCCTGCTGAGAGCTGAGGGAAACAGAGGCTGAGATGAGAAGAAAATGAAATTTTATTCCCCCTTTAAACTGAAAGTCTTATTAAAACTATCTCTCTGAGGCTGAGCATTGCTCTCTGTGGGCTGTTTTCTGGGTGTTGAGGGAATAGGACAGCAGATGCCTCACAGTGGGTGCCCTCCTGAGGTGACATCAGCTCTGAAATGTGCAGGAGGAACAGTCCAAGATTACCTGGACCTGAACACAGCACCTGCCATGGGCAGTTTTCCCATGGTGGAAGCTCTTCAGGTGTGCATGAGAACCCTCTGGCTGCAGGTCAGAACATCCAGAGATGATTAAAATATTCAGCTTGGATGTTTGAGGATCAAATTAGTGATCTGCTGTGAAAAGTATGCAGATTTTTGTGAAGAAGATGTTGCTGTTCTAAATTATAAAAGAAGAAAATAATTCCCAGCGAATGAGACAAGAGGAGCAGCTCCCCTCCCTCCTTGTAGCCAAACACAAGGTAATGTTTTGTTTCTGACTAAAACTAAACCATTACAGGAAAAATGTGGCTTATCAGGAAGTTAGCTGTAGGTTTTGACAGTCCAGCAGTGATTTCCCCAGGGATAACCTGCTCCCTCATCCTTTGCTGGCGGCAGCAGATGCAGGCAGCCGCCCTGCCCTCTCCCCTGTCTGCCTTGCGGCTTGGTTTGGAGTCACAAAGGGTAAAAAATAGCCTAAGAAATGTGTGCAGGTCTTATCCTGCCTCTCCTTTTCCCTGTCAGGGTTATCAGACCCACACTTTTGTCATCACCAGTAAAAAGGAGCAGATCCTGACCCCATCAGAGCAGTGGGGAGCCCCGTGTGACACTGGTGCCACACTCCTGTAGGAGACAGAGGGATAACGGGGTCGCAGCAGGAATGGTTTGCTCAGGGAGCAGCATCCCTGTAAGACCTGCCATAGTTTAATAAACATATTTGGTGACAGTTTTAATTTGGGAAGATGTCTGCAAAAACAGGAAAGGAATGAAGGAGGTTGGTTTCATTTTGCTATGTATCTCTTTCTAAGAGGATATTCTTGATCAGCTTTCCAATATTAATGCCCTATTAGTGGTGAGGTGAGATCTGACAAAACTGTAATAATACTTTTCTCATTTATTCTCTTAAAGCATTCAAATAATTTCTATTGTAAGTCAATGAAATTAAATTCAATATACAGAGAAAAAGTGTGGGTCAAGTTCTCTGGAGTTTGGGTCATTGCTAATAATGTAGCCAGATTAAAAAATCTTAAAGTTCACATAAAGTGAAAGGACAGGCAGAGCTTTCCCAGAGTTAGGAAACTGCCTAGTGCTGAAGGAAGGGAACAAAGTGAAAACCAGACAGTGAATCATCCTCACTCGTGTGTGCAAAACCCGACTGGGAATTCAGGCAGGGCCTCCTGTTTTGCTTTGCCCATCCCTTCTATTCTTTTTGCAGGTTATTAATACTTGTGCTAAGCAGCTGTTTGAGGTGTCCCAGAAAGGAACTTCCCTCCAAGACTCCCTACAGCATTTTTCTTTCCCTGGAACCTTCCCCAGTGTCCCTCCACTCAATCCTCACTGCAGCAGTGCAGGACAAGGAGATGTTTGGCTCTGCAGGGCTTGCTGAGGTCACTTTGAGCCTTTGGTGACCTGACGGGCTCTGACTGACAACCTTGCTCTAGCCTGACATTAAGACACTGTTTTAAAGATGGAATTGAATATTTAAGTGTACATTTAAAAAATGTAGAAGGGGAGAAAATGGGGAGGAAGATTAAAGCAGATAATTTCTTCTTAGCAATGTATTGTGCTTCTAGATCTTTTAAAAAGAAGGGACAACAGTGGCTAAAGGTATTTTCTGGCAGTCAGGCAGAAAGGAGAGTAGAAGACTTGAGGATAACCTTTCTAAGAAAGGGATCTTTTCACCTTTTTTATTTTGGCATTCCAGGCTACAAATTGCAGGCAGCATTTCTGTTCCATTTATTGCATTTGCAGTGGGTTTGCCCAGAACTAGAAGACTAGCTGGGAGGTAAACCAGAGCAAATCAGAAGCCACCAAGGCAAGGACAATAAGAACCCACGGGTCAGAATGGGGTTTGTGGTGATGGTGAGTGCTCAGGATGGGTCCTGAGTTCCAGTCCCAGCAAACCCCAGCAAACCATCTCAGCACATCACCCCCAGCCTCAGCTCAGCACCTGCACCTGCCTGGCAGGGTGGGGGGACCCTCCCCTGCAGAGCATCTGCCAGCTTTGATGGGGTAAGGAGCAGTCCCAGCAGCAGAACCTGGAGGGGTAGAAAATGCCCATTACCTCCCAGTGTGCCTTTAGCACAACCCACTTAAACACCTGTAATTTCTGAAGACACAGACAGGCTACTGCACTCCTCAAGCATACTGCTTCTGGCAAAAACAAAATAAACTAAAGGAAAAAAGTCCAAACTTTACTTTAAATTTAACTCTCTCTGACAGGCATCATATTTTTAGAAGCACTTACCCCCATGCTAATACTTCCTGTACGTGCTCAAACACCCTCTGATGTCACATGGAGGCAAATTAGTGAAGATGGAGGCTCATAAATCCTCAGGAACCACAAAACTAATTAAATGCTTGTGTGATGTACCTGGGTGTAGAGCAATGTTTTGCAGGTCTTTGTTTTCCAGATACCCCACATGAGATGTGCTTGCTGCAGGGGCCAAGGAATGGCTCTCTCTTTCCCAGGTCCTGCCACGTGTGGGGCTCTGGGGAGCCTGGCACAGGCATGTTCAGGAGGCACCATGCTACGATGCCACGTCCTTGTTCCCTTCTCAGTGCAGCTGTGTTTGGTTGGGATCAGCAGCAAGCCAGGGCTCTGTCACACCCTGTCCTCCCTGGTCTCAGCAAATCCTCTGCCCATCCACAAGTGCCCCACTGAGGGGGTGCAGATGGCCCAGAGCTCACTCACTGCTCCTGTGCCCTTCCTGGTGGCAGCAATGGCACCGTGAGGGACGTGTCCCTGGATGTTGGATGTGGGGGCCTTTTTCCTCCTTTGGCTCTTCCAGTAACAAAAGACAAGGATCTCATGGTCCCAGTACCATGTTCACAAACAGGCTCTGAGTCCTGGACATGTCATGGCTGCTTGGAAGAAGAAAGATGGAGATAACAGAAGAGCTGCTCTTGACTCCTCACATGGTGACTGGTACCAGGAATCAGCATCTGTCAGGAAGGGGTTCTGCTCCCCTGAGCAGTTCAGAAGTGCTCACTGGACACACCTGATCCCACAGGTATTTGTTCCATGGCTCCTGACTCTTCACAACATTTCATCACTAATTAAAGTGCTGCACCCAACTACACAGGTGAGCTCCTCCACAGCAGCCAGGGGATGCACTTGCAGGTGGAGTCAGCCAGAGATGCCTTTGCTGGACACACTGGGCTCTAGAAAGCCAGCTGACAATTCTGATTATTCTGAGTAGCTTGGACAGTTATTCTCAGGAATGAGTCAAACAATTAAAGTAAAAACCCTGCATTATTTTTTTCTAGCAAAATCTTACTGGTTTGGGGTTTAAGCCCCTGAGTAACAAGCTTCTTTTTTCCTCTTCACGCCTGGGTACTGCAGAGCCTCCACTGACCTCAGCTGAAAGTGTCTGCACATCTCCAATTTAGGTTTCACTTTTGACAGTTCTTAGGCTTAATATGTGTCTCTTACTGTAAAAATTACTTTTGTCTCTCTGGGAGAATGCAATAAAGTTGAAAAAAATACCCAGAAACATAAATTTCCTTTTTTCCTTAAAACTTCAGTTTGAAATATTCTTTTGGAATGGAGAAGCCAGGATGGAAAGGAAGTCCCACACTAAAACCACCAAAAATCCTAAGGGATTTAAGGGAGTGGGATTATTTGAGTCATTCCTGTGGGTGTGTGTTTTCCCTGTGCTCCCCTAAGAGCTGACTCCCAGCATGTGCCAGCTCAGGGTGGGGAGCAGAGGGGAAGATGTGGCTGACTGTGCCTCCACAATGCACCTCGTTGTCTTTTCTTCTCTTACAGCTGTTTTTGTGAGTGTGGCTTTTGAGGGACTTTGTGTGTGGGTTTTGTGTGTGAGGAGATTGCAGGGATTTAAAGGGCTGCGTTTGGGGAAAGCTCAACTCAGCCTCCACGTTTGCACACTTTGGATTACACACCTAGATCTTGCCCACTCACTTTGTGTTGGCTACAGTGTTGCTCAGACAAAAACTCACATGGGAGCATCCAGACTGTCCACAAGTGCAAATTGGAGGATTAGCTACCTAACAATTGGTCCAAAAACACAGAATTGGTGATTTACTGGCTCAGCCAAAATAACAGGTCACATTCTCTGACGGAGGAACTTGGCAAGGCATTACTGAAATTGGAGAAGCTTTGCAGATTTACACCAGCTGAGGATTTGGGCATAGGTGTTTCCTGAGTGAGAAAAAATCTGAAGGGAAAGAACTACTCCATTCAGTTTATTCTTACAGAGAGAGCAGAGTCTACAGAAAGTGGTCACTTTGCCAAAGAAGCCAAAATCACTTCACGGCTGTTGGTGCATGAGCAATAATGCCTTAAGGGAATTCACAAATTTGTGCTGTGACAAAATTCTACCATTCCTGCCAAGAAACGGGAACCACTGCAGTTTAATGTCCTTTTTTCTTTCCCTAAACAGAGGTATAAATGGCATTTTTGTACTTTGAAACTTCAGGCCCACACTTTCACCCTACTAATTGTGACTACATCCATAGTTGCAGTAAAGGAGCACATTCCCTCATAATTGCACATGGAACCACACGTGCACGAGTCTTCCCAAGCACATCTGTGTCACTGCCACAAGAATTGTGCTTCCCACACACTTTGCTTGCTTTACTTTCTTTCTTCTTTCTTAGCTCATCACACAATGTTGAAAGTATAGGGCAGCCTCTGAGGCTCGTGTATCCAGGGTGTCTCCCCTGCCCTCACAATTCCCACCTTGCTCCCATGACTTGTAGCTCTGGGATGGGGTGTTGGGATGGAAGTGGTTTAGCAGAACCCACAATCACTGGAGTTTGAAACCTGCTCTTTAAATGTGCCTATAACGTGTCTGTTACTCAGTGCTTTGTTTCCCTGGGTGTGTCATGTGCCATTTTCCCTTAACGAGGAGCTGTTACAAGGCAAGTTTATTCACCCTTGCCGGGTGTCGGAAGATCAAACCACGTGGGGTGACAAGATTACAAACACTTTGCTAGAGGGCTGAAAATCCTCTGGAATGGGATGAGAGATTTAACATGTTCACAGAGCCACGACTTGCCAGTGAGAGGAAGGTGGTATCGTTCCAGAGAGTGGAGGAAACCATAACTGGGCAAGGATGAGATGTGTAAGTTACAGGAAATATTAAAATTCAACAAAATCTGCTCTGACACCCAAGCCTCAAATAGCGCTTCTGGGATGGATTAATTATTCAGGCAGAAATCCGCACCCACCCAAGATTGCTACCTGTAAATCTGCCAAACCCAGCCCAGCACTGCTCCTTCAGATGCACAGCCACTCTTCAAACGTTTGTATTAAAATTGTACAGCTCTTTGGAGACACTACTCCGGGGATTGCACCGTGGTGTTGCAATGGGAACACCACTGCAAGCAAATCACTGCTTTGGCAGGAGGTCATGAGGAGCTCCTGAGAATGTGGACAGCAGAAGAGGCTGCATGGGAAGAGGGGCAGCCCTGAAGAGCCCAGAGCAGACAGAGCAGCAAAAAAAGTCAGCTTCATGAAAAAGCAAACAGGCTGTCCTTGGAGAAGGCTACAAGGAGAAACATGAATTTGCACTCAGTTGCTCAGGATGTTACAACCCCAGCTCCCCCTGAGAGTCCCTTTCTGAAAATCCTAGAGAGCACTTCCTATCCAATGAAGAATATTAAAAAAAAAAAAAAAAAGAAAAGCCAGCTTCCCTCTCTTTGTGTGTCTCACTTCAGACACACAAACTTTTTTATTTGTAAGGTTAATGTTTCCTTTTTTTGGAGTGCAGATGAGGTTTTCTTCGAGGTCTGTGTGGGTACCATGTGCAGTCCTTTGCCTTCTGCTGCTGCTTGGGCAGCTGCCACCTTGCTTGGAGGGCCTGTTTGCCTGCTTTAGGAATCCAACCTAAACATTCAAGAAATCTCAATGAGGACTCTCACTTTTTCCTGGTCCCTTCCTGTGGCATACTGATGGCTCTTACTGAAGATCTCAGTACAGGGTATTGAGAAGTTGCTGGGTATGACTAAGACTGGAGATAGTGGTGGAATAAAACTGTACATCTGCCTGATTTCTCAGCTTGCCATAATGCACAAATTTGGATTCAGGATCTCCGGAGTCTGAGGCTCTGTTTTTTAGTTCTAGCCTTAATCTGATCTCAGCTAAGGAGGCTGGGTTGCCCCAAATAGTCCCACAGCAATTTGCAGTTTGAACAGGATCAGTTGTTTTCTTACAAGAACCATGACAACCTGGAAAGGGGAACTCACAGCCTCTGCACACAGAGGAGATTTCAACATCTGACGTAGCCAAAGCCTGGTGAGTAATGAAAGCCAGGGGGGCAGAAGGTCACAGGCCTGTGCAAAAGAGGTGAGAGACACTAGAGAAGGTGGAAGTGGGTTTCCAAGTAATGAAAGGTTCAGAAGAGCTGAGATGACAGCAAACAAAGATGACAAGGAGGGCGTGGGAGACTTCAGGATGATTTTACCTCAAACTGCAGGATGAAAACATGAGAGGAAATATAAGAGGAAACTTTATACAAGCTCTAGGGAAAAATAAACCTGAGATCCCTATAAGAGATTTGAGCCTGTGTCCCTAACAGGCGTACCCACACCTCTACACTTTGGGGAAGTCCAACCATAAGCCAGCTTGCACCTTTGCCCTCTGCTCCAATTCTTCTGAAGGATAAAAATTGTGGGGAAAAAAAAAATAGAACTGGTAGGAAGAATATTCTATAAGTTATCCAAGCAGAAGTAGAGGTCTGACATAATTTTTCCCTTGTATCTGCTGTTGATAAGAAGGTGATTTCCAAATCAAAAGACCCTAAAGAGAGATACTCTAAAGGCCTTCAGAAAAATTTTACATGAACAGAGGCAAAGTTGGAAAACTGGGCCCTAAGCAGAATTAAAAATGGGTCAAGCAACAGTATATAATGTTGACAAAGCATTAAAGCAACCATGACAGTATTTGGGGGGGCATTTGTAGGCAAATCTTAAATATGACCACAAAAAAAAGGAAGCACATGCACAGTCAATCACCTTAATATCACTACTTAATGAAGGGGATTGGGAATTAGGAAGAGTTGGATGGCATAAAATCAGAGTAGGGGAGGATGGAAGGAAGAGGTGATGCCTGTTACCCAGAGATAAAGGGGACAGAGAAAAAGAAGAGATCATGAGAGTATCTAGGCAGCTGCAGGAAATCATCCTGCAGAGCAGTGTTTGTGGTGAGAGCAGGGAAAGTGCCTGTGTGTGTAGGAGTGCATGAATGAGATGAATCATTTTCAGAAGTAGAGTCCCGTGAGCAGCAGAACCAACGTAGCCCTTGGACAGAAAGCTCAGGACTGACTGACTCGATTTATTGATGTCTCACAGGGGATGAGCTCATGCAGCAGGTTCAGTGGGAGCACTGACAAAACCATTTTCCTTAATCATTTTCCTGAACCCAGGCACCTCTTTTCCTAAGACTTATAAGCACTTAATATCCTTCAATGCACTGACAAATGGGTTAAAATTGGGTAACAAGTCCAAGGGATATTAGGGAGAAATAGATAACATTCTATAATTTTATTTTTTTAAACAATAGATTTTTTAATTGCATTTATCTAGTAAATTGCTATAAATTGAAGCTTATGTAGCTTGCTCCCAGTTCCACAGCCTCATGGTCTTGGAGAGCTGGGTTATCTTCAACACAAGCCACGTGAATACTCAGCCTGCTCTAATTGGTGATGGCACAACCTGCTCCATCTCTATTACAAAGGCAATTAAAAAACTCTTTTAATTATTTTACCTGGAATAGTTGAAAAATTGCAAGTGTTTTAAAGTACTGATCAAAACTTCACTGATATTAATTATGTTTTCAGGCATTTTACTACTTCCTACTTTTCAACAAAGGCCATGAGAGGCATCAAAGAACTGGCACAGTGGTGACTGTCCCTGTAACATCCCCACCTGCAGCAGTCAGGAAGTCCTGCTAAAAATTCCATTTTCCTTTGGGAGAAAAATTCATATTTCAATGCTTGAATACTTTGAGCAAAATCCATGTGTCTAAAAGGAATTGCTGAGCATTTTAGCCAAGTTTACCCAAAAATCCAAGGGCTTCAACAAGTCAAATAATCAAGGCCAGTAAAATCTTATGTCCCGAGGGATGACCAAGAAAAATGTTTCTAGAAGCTTCTAGAAAATACACTTAGTACTGTGATTGAACCCTGAAGAAATTAACCTCAGAAAAGACTGAAAATTAGAGCCCTCTATAGATTTGTTAATGATTCTATGAAATTGAATGGGGAATCTTAAATAGCCGTTAAACTTAAATATACATTTTCAGATCCATTATAATTACTTCTCATCTACATGAAAGTAATACCCTAAACAGAGAGTGCTGAATAATTGTAAAGGACAGTAAAGTCCCTGTCCAGAGATACTTAGAATCTGTGCAAATATCAGATGAAGACAGGGGTAAAATAAGCAAGAAAATGAGCATTACTATAGCAGGCAGATGGCTGTGCTGGGAAGAAAGGGATTTCTCTTCCCTCAAAATGCCTGAGAATTTTAAAATGTTCCCAACCTGAATGCAGAGAAAGCCAAATCTTTTCAAAGTGTTTTGTTGAAATTATTTTTTAAAAAGCAAATAGCTAAACAGTTTGTTTTTCAGCAACATCAAAAATTATTCCCCAAACTGAAAGAAAAAATTGAAAACTCTGGAAATAGCCAGAAGCTGGGTGTTTTCTGCTTTGAGTTTGTCTGTTTTTAAGTAACTGGAAAGCTCCCTCCAAAAGGATAGAAAAACTAAAAATTACTTTGCTTGTTTGTTTGCTTGAAAAATATTTTGTGGGGAAATACTTGTGATTCTCTGCTCACCATAATTCGGAATTGAACTGTCAGAGCTTAGGAGCTCCTTTCTGGCTGTATCCAGGTCTCCTCTGATCATCAGCAACTCTGGAAACTCCAGAGAAACTCAGTGCAATGTCCTGTGCTTCAAACTAACTTTGTGGTTCCATGCCAAGTTCTGAGCAAAGGAGAAGAATATATATTTTTTTTTCTTTTCATCTAAGTGTGGTCAGCCACCTGCCTTGCCTAGATCAAGAAAAGCCTCCTTTTTTTTATTCTGCAGGTGCACTGGGGAAAGGCAGTGTGCCTGTGCAGCCTGACGTGTGTGGAAGGGCTGGCCCTGTACCTCTGTGTCTGCTCAGCAAGCAGGGACAGGCTTGGAACAAGCAGGGGCACAGACAAGCAGACACCCAAAAAAGCAGAGCTGGTGGATTTGTCATTGGCTTGGTGTTTTGCAGTAGCTGAGTACAAAATCTGAAGAACCACCCAGCTGTCAGACAATGATTAATTTTTTTATCTTGTCAGACGCCAGGGAAGTGTTTCTCCTCAGTAATGAACAAAATAAAACTGCCATGAGAACCACGGCAGTGTTCCCTTTCCAAGCAGCCCCTTTCAAATGGGGAATTTTGTGTTGTCATTTGTGGAAAGGGGCAGGGCTTGGTCTTCAACTGAAGGAGAGAAACCCCTGGGTTTGGGACACAGGAGCTACAGCACCCTTTGGTTTCAGAGGATGTGGTTGCAGGGCTTATCCTCAGGATAGAGAATTGAATAAATAAACTGATTGTCTGAGCAAAGAGTCCCTCATACTTCGGTGATGAGCATGGGAATAGAATGGGGAGAGGAGAGGAGACTCGAGGAGAGGAGACTCGAGGAGAGGAGACTCGAGGAGAGGAGAGGAGACTCGAGGAGA
>VYXF01008705.1:721029-732521 GCA_013397295.1 Polioptila caerulea
AACTCCAGCTGGCAAGGAATATTTTTCCCATTCCTGCACCATTTTCACTCAAATAAATTGTTGCTAAGCTGTGCCTAAAGCCTATGAAAATGGCCACAGGCACTTCATTGACAGCTATAGCAATTCCATAGGATTATTGACCCATCCTCAAGAATCTTAAAGAGAAACTAAGCCACCAGGAGAGATGTATAGAGCAGCTCAAAATACAAAATAAATTTATTCCGTTTCATTGCTGAAAGTTCCCCCCTGCCCATGAGGGACACTCATAATGGCCACAGAGAATCCATTTGCCTTCAATGTTTGCTGATAAGGAAACAATCTGTTTGTTGATTAATTTTTTAAAAATTTTATGGCATTTGTACAAGACAATATTGGTTTGGCTGTTATAGATCTTGCACAGGCTGACTTCTCTGTTTAACTTTCTATATTCTAAATAGGTCCCATTGACTTTCATGAGTCTGCTTGTAAGTAAAGACAACTTAGAGGATCAAAGCCCTATAAACTGTGTCATTAAATTTTAAGGAGTTAGAAGCTACATGTTCTCTTCCCAGGCTGTACCAGCATCTCCCATGAGTGCTAATGAGACCAGTTCTCATGTCCCTGTTCTCTGGACATCAGAAGACAGATTTGATTTTAGGCTTGATTGCACAAATGAAAATAAGTATTAACTCATGAAAATCAGAGTAGGTTTACATGGCAGTCAAAATAGAGCTGATGAAGTTCATGTTCATGCTAAGAACCCTCCTGAGGTTCAGTTCTCTTAAAACACATGATGCAACTGGTCTGTACAGTGGGTCAGTAGAGCTCATTAGAATCGATTGTCCATGTATTCATCAATAATTCCAGGAGGAAAAAAAATTCTATCCTGAGAATATCAGAGTGATTCAGTTCAGGAATGTGTGGGAAAGAATATTCAGGTTTTAGCCGGTGACTGTCTCCTCCACACCCTGTAGGAGAGCTTTCCTGGAAATCAGGCAGGGTTTTACTGATAACAGGTTTTGATGGAGTAGGAAGTGAGAAAAGAGAATTGGGAAGGACTGTCTTTCTAGAACCTTTTCAAGTCAGTGCAGAGGTTTGGGAGAGAAGAGGATGAAAGCATCCTTCCAACGCTGGCTTTTTACAGCTATCTTCAAAACAAATTGAAAAATGGAAGCTGATGAAGAACCCCCAAGACAAGGATTGTTCCAGCAGATGCTCTTTGGCTCTACCTGAAGTGCAGAATGGAGGGCAATTTCCAGTGACTCCAGGACTGGACACTTCCCCCCACAGACACCCCTGGCTGTAGTTTCCACAGCCAAGAGGAACTAAGGGAGTCCTGCTGCCTCCCATTCAGCTCTGCCAGTGAGGAGACGGGGGCCAGCCCCACGGGGCATTCCTGGAGCCCCTCTGCCCTGCACTTCCTCTGTGACAGCTCAGAGGACATGACAAACACCCCAGGTGGGACTTCTTGCTTCCCTCCCAAGCGTTTCTGCAAGATACCATCCAAGATGCTCAGCTACTGAGCCGCCTCTGCAGCCCCTGGCTGTCACCCCCTTGCAAAGGCACAGCTTTCCCTGAGTTCTGTGAGCTTCTCTGCAAAAGGGGCTTTTATCCAAATAAAGGAGCCAGAATTTGGAGGAAAGTGAACGGGAAAGAAGTCAAGAGGCACACTCCTGTAACCAAACAGCAAATGCTGCTTTTCAGGGCAAGCCAGGGAGTAGCACCCAGTGCAGGTTCAGGCAGCACCAAAACCCCAGGGGACACCTTTTACTGGGACAAACATCCCTGCAAAGGTGGATGGTAAAACAAGCATATCCTGGACAGAGGGTACCAATAAATCATGCATGAAAAGAGTAGGAAACATCATAGCCAGGGCAAAGAGAATGCTAATTTGCTTTGCAACCTGATCAAATGGAATGACTGGCCTTGAGGGATGCAGCCATTTTGGGGGTTGATTGCTGCAGTTAATACAGAGCATTAACTTTGCAGCTTTGCTCCAGGCAGAACTTGTCCCAAGTGATCTAAAACTTTCAATGCACTTATTCTATCAGAAGATTTGTGTGTGTGTGTGAGACTGCCTAATTAATGAGTTTCTTTTCAATATTAATATGCAGAAAAGTTTACTGCCTCAAAGGTGTGTCAATATATACATTTTTCTGGTTAAGGAAGCTTGCCTTTGGCTATTCTAAAATATAAAAACTATTAATTAAAGTATACAGTGCTTTAGAAAAAAGAAAAGAGATCGAATTGCTGAACTCTTTGGGGAGAATTGCTACAGAATTTATGCCAAATGTCTCAATTAATTGATATGCTAAAATGAGCAACCTGGAGTATTTTAGTAAATATTTTTCACAAGTTTCAGCTATTTCCTTCCAGCCATCAAAGAATACTGTTGAGTGATTTCAGACCAGGTGGAATCAAGCAAAAAAATAAAAGCACGAACTCCTCCCAAACCTGTTGATTTGCTCTTTTCCCTGCATAAGGAGCTGCAGAGAGGAGCTGCAGGTTGTGCTCTCCACACCTCAGACCTGTGCCTGGCAGAGGTCAAATGCCACCAGGTTGGTCCTTTCCCAGCCATCCTGTGGTGGTGCCCCCAAGGCTGGCGTGGCCCTCCTGACGAGAGCAGCTCATTGCAGAGTGCATTCTGTCCTCAGCAGAACCTCCCACCCTGCCCCTGGGGTCTGGGAGGCACCAACAAGGATGGAGGGGAAGTAACATCATTGCTTTCATTTTTACATATGGGAAACTAGGCACAAATGCAAGACAGGTCTCCAAAGCAATTTATTCATTATTTTGTCTTGCCTAAAGAGCTTCAAAAACAATTTTCTCTGAGTGATTTTGTCAGAGGTTATAGAGGAAGCCTCTGGAAAAGCCAAAGGCCAAGAGCTGTGTACAAAGCCAGTATTTTAACTGTATAACTATTCTTTCTCCCCAGTGGATGCCTGTATAAAATATTTACCAAATTATCCTTCCCCTTTTTAAATTTCCCATAGCATATGATACTATCCTTTCCTACCTGGAGAATCCTGCCATAAGCCTCCGCCAGTGACTGCTTAATATGCTGAGCACAGCCTTGCAAAGTGCTTCAGAGAGCCCTCCCAGCTTGTCTGGACCCCAAATTACTGCCTGCAGACACCACAGCAAACATTCCAAGAAAGTGGAAGGAAATAAAGTCTCCTATCATAATCAGTCTGATGAGCTGATGAGGGAGAACAGCCCATGTCCATGGAGCAGGGCTGGAGTAAAGGGCACGAAATTGTGGCTGCTGGAACAATATAAACAGCCCACGAGTGCCTTCTCACAGTGGGATGTTTGGGAAATTTGGGTAGGTTTCTTTAGCAAAGATTTTCTGGCCAGAAAACTCTTATTTTGCAGATACAGTGCTCTAGTTTTGGGGTGTTTTTTTTCCTGAGCAGGTGATTATTATGTTTCATGTGCGGGGTTTCCACAAGCACAAGCTGAATGGTTGCTATAAGGTAAGAGAAGTAGTAGCAGGTGCACAGTCTTCATGCTTCTTTAGTTTCTTGCTTGCTGGGGCTAAAAGAAGGATGGGAGAGAAAGTCAGGAAAAGGAAAAACTGTGAAATATGCCTTTTCTTTCTTCCCCAGCTCCCTGCAGTTGCAAGACCAGTCTTCGCAGCATAAGAGATAAGCAGCTGCTCAATGTAGGAGCAGTAGAGTTAAAAAAAAAATCATAGGCTTTATAGATGTTATTTGATCTCTACTAAATACACTGAATATGGGATTTTTGCATGGGGCTTTGATCTCAGGGAAGCATATTCCAGCCGAGCTGCTGCCACCCCTCTAATGAGAGGTGTTGGAGGCCCTACATAAACCACGGCTGGTGGAACTGGGGAGGAAGAATGCAAACTCTGGCATCCCTGCTGCAAAGTGGGTCAGGCTCCTCCAAAGGCAGAGGCTGCACATCTCTCCTCCCGTGCAGGGTGAGGAGCTGCTGAGGGCAGGTGGGGTGTGAGGCAGAGCAGCTCCATATGGCTCAGCCCTTGGTCACAGCACTGAGACATTGCTACAGCAGGTGTCTCCTGTCTGCTACAAACCCATCCTGGACTCACTTGCAAAATCTGGAAGTGTCAGCAGAACAAAAGAGAAAAACAAAAGTAAAAGGATTTTTATTCTAGGACTGGTGGACAACTTGGACCTTGCAAGGTTTAGGAGGCTTTGCTCCCGCTGTATTCAGCTGCAAACACGTGCAGGTTCCTTCCAGCCCTGCTCAGCAGTGTGGCTGCTCACACAGGTACCTCCCTGGCTCTACAGGACAGACACTGGGCTCTGCAGTGAGTTCTGACTGGGTGCCAGGCATTTGGAGAGCCAAGCTGCCTTATCTGCACGGCTCAGAAGACTCCCCACACACGAAGTCTTCTTAGGATCAGGAACACCTCTACTCTAGGGGAGTCCTAATTCACAGGTGCTGCAATCACATTACTAATAGACCAGCTAAAACAGGGAAGGAGCCTTTACCTGCTGCCAGCTCCTGTAATAACGTGTCCTGAGAGCACTTTCTTGCTCTTTCAAGTCATGCACACACAAGTAACTTTACAAAGTGGTCTCTTGTCTGGGCCTCACCAACTTGTTTTACTTATAAGGTGTCATAGATTGGAGCAAGGAGTGCCAGAGGGGAAGCAGGGTAACACGGGATTGCACCACAGAAACCACCCAGCTGCAGTGGATTGCTCTTTTTGCCATGGGCTGACTTGCTTATGCAGGTTTGCACTGTTATCAAATGTTTGTTACGACACGGGAAAAAAGACTGAGCTGAGCCAGGCCTGTGATCTGGATTATCCACTCTCTGCTTCCCCACAGGAGCTTTCTGGAGTTTTCTGTACTAACCAAAAAAACCCTCATCCTGAAAAGCCCATCTGTGGAAGAAGAGACAGGCAGCAATTTCTTTAAAGAGAGTTTCTCAGTCACCTAGAGCAGCATGAAAGATGTTATTAGACCAGCTGGAAAGACTCAGACAGGATAGGCCTGAGTGCCAGCCTACTGGCTAAATCCTTTCTTAAATTGTCAGCTGAGTAAGGGACAGTATTGTGTTTCTGCTTGTTTTCACTTTATAACTTGAAATTTTAGAATGGAATCAGCACACCTGAAACTTTGACAATCTGTCTGCGAGAGATGGGCTGGGATTCCAGGAAACTGCTTTTAATCCTGGCTGCTGGGTGTGGGTTTCCCCCAAATCTCATTTCCTATTGTAGGTTTGGATGGCTTCTAACTCCAATTAGCCTTACATAATAAAAACAGAGGTCTGAGTTTCACAGGATGTCTTGCAGGGGCAAGGATATCATAACTCAGTGTTGGGCAAGGCTCTTCTATCCTCCATGCCTCCCTTCCCTCCAGAAATTGGGATTTTACCTCCTAAAACTTGAGCTTTTTTACAAGCAGTTTAAGGGCTCTTCTTTTCTACTCTCAGGGTTCACAATTTTCAGGGTTTTGCCACATCCATGCTGGCTGGAAACCTGCTTCTCTTAATTAATGCTGGAACTCTGGTATATCCATATGACTCCAAGGTCTAGGGTTTTAAGAAAATGCCAGGAGTCAGGAGACTCCTCATAAAATCATGACAGTTAGCAAGCTGAATACACAAAGAACAGTCCTGTACCTTTTCTTTTTTTCTCTAAAGTTACTTCTATTTTAGTGCAAGGAATCCTAGAAAGAAAAAGAGAAAAGTGCCCACAAAAGATCCTTGTGTCGTGAAGCAAACCCTGGAATAAAAGTCTCGGCTCTGTTCCCCTAAAACGAGGGAGGCTCTGAAGGTGCAGTCTATCAGACAATACACCAGTTTGTAAAGGTATTGGAACACTTGTTGGAAAAGTCAGAAGCTGCCAGTTGAAAACTGAGGGTTTAAAATGTGAAGGATCAAAATACAGCAACATTAAACCCTTGAAAAAGAAAGGTAAAATTGAACAAAGAATCCAGACTGTGACTGGTTGTCCTCCAATAATTCTGAAACCTGGTTAGACTCTGAGAGGCCCTGAAATTTTTTCCTGGACAGAACTGGTGTTTATAACTCGAGATGATGATGGTGGATCTTTGACTTTTCATTACAAGCAGATTATCAAAGTTTGCTCAGCACTGGTGTGTCACAGAATTTAAACCACTATTATGAAGAACAGTGTTGTTTTGTAAGCTGTGAAATGTCAGTGGCAGCAAGGTCTGCGAGGATTGTCCCCTCACAGGGGCCTGCCATGGCTCATCCCCATCCATGGAATGTTGTAGGTGGCTGTGGGGAAATGTGGGGTATTGTCCTGTTTATTCTCACTGCCAGGAATAAACTCCTCCATTAACCAGGGATGCTTGGACAGCTGCTAAATTGTCTTTGGTTTTGGGGGTTTTCTTTCCACTGACAATAACTTTTTCAACACCTCAGATGTCTGTGGCCAGTTTAAGCCTGGTCATCCTGCTCCTCTGATTGCTGGGGCTGATCTAGAGCTGAGCTGCCATGGGGCCAACCCTCTTAGCAATGTTCTTCTTCAAGGGAAAGAGCTGTTAACCCAAATTACTTGGCAGCTCTAAGAAATCCTAGCAGGTAATTTTTTCAAAGTTGTCAGTCACTCTCAGCCCCCGTGGCTGCTCTAGTTGCTCTGAATAACTACAGTAGCTCTGATCATGAATTACTGTGATTTGTCAGCAGTAATATAAACCCAGAGAGGGTTTTGATGCTTTTGCCAGCAACGTGTGAAAGAAAATATTTGAGTGAAGTTGTCTAAGCCAGGTTGGGTAAAGAAAAGAGGGGTTTAAAAAGCCAATCTGACCTGCCCAGATTCATTCCATGCAATGGTGAAACAAGTCCACTGCCTGGATTTAAGACCAGTGGATATATTTTGTCTTCTTGAATAACTCCTGATGGGTATTGGACTGCTTCCCTCTAGAAATTATAATACAATTCTGCATACCACCTAAATAATGCAACAACCTACTATAATATCTCTTTTTCTGGAACAATTGTGTATAACACGGGGAAAAACAAAGCATGTCTCTGAAAACAAAAATGTCCTTCTGACAAGAATTGCTACAATTTGGATAGTGGGAGTTTTTCCACTGCTGGACAACAGAGCAACAACACCACATGGAGCAGGAGACAGGGAATCCACCCTGATCCTTAGGGTCCAGATCCGGATTTCTCTGCTGAACTGTGCAGAAATTTAATGTCAAAGAGCTATCCAGGGCTCTTCCTAGGTTACTGCTGAAAACCTGAACTTTGTTTTCTGGGGGCCAAGCAGTTCTTGAAGTTTGCTGAACTTATCTAAAGAAAAAAGCCAGGTAGCTGCAAAGTGAGTGATAATGATTTTCATTACTATTATATGTACAACTATATATATATATCTATATACACATATAGTAAAATACGTAATTACATAGTGAGTTATGTTTATAATTACAGCTATTTTTTCAACCACCTAGGTGTTAGGAAAATTCCTGTTGAAAGTTCTCATATTGCAGTGAGACCTTGAAGAAAGTCATTTACCTCTGTGTCTCAGGAGTCTCTTGCAGAATTTGGTCCAGTTTTTCCATGGGCTCTTTTATAAACCTGTGTCCTCTGGCAAGAGTTGGAAAGGACGGTGCTCCAGTGTGCATTGGACTGACTTTTCTTCCTCCTGCATCTGCATATGCTGTGTGACAGGCAAGTGGCTGAAGGTTAATTGTTACTCTAGGATATTATGTTCCTTCTCTCTCTTGTTAATTCTGGGGACAGGGTGGGGAAAGAAAATCCCTCATGCTTGAACCTTGCTGCAAATGTCTCAATGGCTGCTTAAAACAAATGTTTGTTTTAAAAGAAAACAAAAAACTCAAAGAAAACCAAACAAAGAAAAAACCCACAAAAAACCCCAAAACCATAAACAAACAAACAAACAAAACCAGACCAAAGGTACTTCTCCTTTATAAAATTTTAGATTAAAAATACAATATTTTTACCTAGTGCTTTTGGTGTGCTTGTAGCTGAGAGAATAGGTCCAAATCAGTTGTATCTATTTCTTTTTTGTTGGGGCTTTTTTTAGTGTCACCAGAAGCTTTATTTCTTTGCCCCCATCAACGTCAGAGCTTCTCTGTAGCTTAAACACCTGTTTTACAAGGTCAGAATCAATACAAAGAACTCCAAGGATGCCAGGGAGGAGCATGGGCAAAAGAGGCATCTTCCAATATTTTTTTGTGATTCTCCTGAGTAAAGGAGAAGCCAATTCTGCTCATTCTGCCTGCAAACTTCTTGGGATGGATGTGAAGAGCAGGAAACAAGGCAGTTTGAAGAACAGAGAGCAGGGGCCAGAGGCTGGCAGGAGCTTGGGGTGGTCCATGACCTCCAGCCCACTGCCTGTCCACCAGCACGTGGGAGCCTGAATGATGCAGCAATCTGGGCTTTTGCTGATCCCCAAAAGTGTTTCCTGCATGGAGCAGAGGATCCATTCCCAGCCCAGCTGAAAGGGATCAGGGAGGCAAGGGCAGCAGAAGTGCCTCCATGTGGCACCATGCTCCTGGAAGAGGCAGAGCCATTAGGTGCACATGAAGGAACTGATGAACTGCCTGCCAGCACCTGGCAGGTTCATTTCCTGCTCCATCCTTTTAATTCCAGCTTCTCTTTCATCCCTGTGAGCCACGGGGGAGTGAATACGTGAGGGTTTCTACCCAATTACTCCTCCCTTTAATGGTGTAGGAATCTGGGGATCTGCTCCATCCCTCCCTGAGGTGGAAAATTCAGCATCCAGGGAGATTTATGCCCGTGACCTTCTGGCTGTAAGGTGGCAGAGCAGCCCATGCTGTGCTACATCTCATATGCATATTCATGGCTCGTTTGTTCACGGAAGAAATGACTGGATTAGGGATGGTTTGAAGGACACTGACCATGCAGTTGAAACACACTCAAGTTGCTCACAAATTAGAACTCCATCATTTTTCATAATAAATTGGTGACCCCTGCAAATCCACGTGCATCAATGTTGTTATTGGAAATGCTATGCATTTTATTGGATTGGGAACATTTTGCAGCTATCAAGTTGTCAATTATTTTAGCACAACACAGGGTTTCTCATGATGATGGATGGTGATTCTAAATAATTTTTATAAAGTATTTCTGCTTACAATGGTGTCAGAAAGCCTGCCTGCCTGTGAAATATTGTGATTTTTGAAGCACTCACCTGATAACACTTCTTAATTGTGTAACATTAATCTGTGTGTCAATCAAATGCTTGCAGACTAACATGTGGAATTTTTTTCCTGAGGTTTTCATAGAAGGGGGAAAATTAAGATCATAGAAAACTGTTGGCAGCATATGAAGGAAGAAGCAATGCCAGACTTGTAACCAACCATGAAAATGCATGTCATGAAGAATAAAGAAAAGATGAACCTTCTTCACTAATGAACTCTACTTTTATTCAGAAGGAAGATGTCTTCCAGCAACATATTTTGTCTTTCGCTCTCTTTCTCCCAACTTCCAACACATTGAGAGAAAAAAAATCCCGGTTTTACATGTCTTGAGCAGATTCAAACATCTGTGAATAAATAAGGTGCTAGACATTAGATACCTGCTCTTTAAGTTTCAAAGTCTTTTTCAGAGATTAGTTAAAGATATTGTTTCTTGCTGCAGAAATGAAAATCAAGTAATACAAAGCTGTTTTAACCAAAAGCACAGAGTAAGTTGGAAGCAGAGTGTATGAAGTAGTACAACAATGTCCCAAAATACCTGGAAGGTCAAGTACACCAAAAAATACTACCTTGGACCTAAAAGCGTTGTCCACTTTTGCACACAGCCAGAAGGGTTGTGCAGGACAAGGAAAGCACCAGGGACCACAGCACAGCAAGTCCCCTGCTTTGGGGACACTCCCCTTCATGCCTGGCCAAGAAGAGCCACCCCAGAGGGACTGTCTGTGACTGTCCCTGTGCTGGGGATGTTGGTGTCACTGCACCCAGAGCTTTCTGTGAGCCTGTGTCAACACAGAATCCTTCACAGCAGGGAATAAATCGTGTCTCAGCTCCCTGCTGCTGCTGCTGCTCTTGGCTTCATTGCATCAAGAGATTTGGGGTCACTGCCCCATTTACCTGCTTCTGAATTTGAGGTGGAAAAAGGTCCAGAAATTGCAAGATGCACCCCCTATGGTCCTACAAAGCCCAGCTGTTTGAAGCAGGATGTGCTGGACCTGCAGAGCTCCAGCATTAGCTCCCAGTTTTCATCACAGTGGGACCCTGACAGCTCTGCCCTGCCCCTGCCCCCTCCCCCTCCAGCAGCACTGACCAGGAATTCCCAGGGCAGGACTGGACCCAAGGCAGTCTGGCACTTTTCCTTATTTATACACTACACAGCCTTTTCCAGCCATTAAATTGATTTTATATGTGCAACTCTGTTTCAGCAATTAAAGCAAAAAACCTTTATAGCTCTTTTGGTTTGAACTGGGCCGGTTTCAAACCCAGGTACTAAAATGGATAAAATTATCTTGAAAAGCAAAGGAATTACACTGTACTCCAAGCTCCTCTGCATCATGTTATGAAAGACACAAAGATAATATTTGTATAAATTAAAGCTATTGGAGATGTATGGTATTTCAGTTTCTGCTTCATTAAGTTGTCCTCCAGCCCTGAACATCCCCAGATCTATTCTGCAGCACTTTTCTATTTTAAATTTAATCTACCCTGCTGAAGAATGAAAGCTTAAAAGGATATTGCCTCTTTAAATTAAATGTGGAAAAAAATAACAATGGTGGAATTCTTGCTGAAGTGAATGCAATCTATTATATAAGTCCTAGAATTCATAATATTTTTATCTGTCCTTTAGCCTCCCCTCTAGTTCAGCAGTATATTTCTCCACTGTTTCACTAGCTCCGCAATTACATTTTTTCATTGATTGTTAGAGCAGAAGAAGCCACTGTGACTATTTAATTCGATTTCACATGTATAACAGACCCTAGGACATGTCAGGATTAATTCCTAATTTGATTAAAACAACTTTTGGAAAAATATCTCAGAATTTTTTCTGCAGATTCCAAGTAAAGGATTAGACCTTTGCAACTCCTCATGAGTTGTTCAAATCACCCATTATTTTGGCTTTATCATGACAAAAAGTTCACTGTTTTGAGGCATGTATTTAATCTTCCTCTAATTTGTAGCTATTGGATTATTCCTCCATGAGATTTTTTTTTCTCTATGTGGACTGGATGACAATCAAATCACCACTGAATCTCCTAATTGCTGATGAAAATACCAGGACACTGACAATTTCTCTGTAATCCTCACAACTTTTCTCAGAACCCCATCATCAGCTAAAAAACCATGCCACCCATGCTAGCCAGGAAGAGAAGAAGCAACGATTTAAATCTCGTCCTCATGAGGATTATCCACCCCATTCTGTCCTATATTGACATCTGCCTCCATGCCACATGCAGAATGTTCTCCCAGGGCTGGATATCCAAAGCTCTCCCTGTTCAATCAGGGGCCCCAGCTCTGGGGTCTGGGGGGCAGAAGGCAAGGACTGGGTACAAACAGCCATTCCCAGAGGTACAGCCATTCCCAGAG
>VYXF01008707.1:36048-50880 GCA_013397295.1 Polioptila caerulea
ATGTGCAGAACTGGGCTGGAAAAGGGAAAACTCCTGGGGGAGCGCCTGGGGGCTGCAGAGGGAGGGGGTGCTGCTGTCCCTGGCAGTGCAGGGCTCTGTGCCCTGCCCAGGGGTGCTGCTGCATCCCGGGGGTGCTGCCCCCCTGCATCCCGGGGATCTGCCCCCCGGCATCCCAGGCATTTCCCACCCTGCACACGGATCCTGGCAGTGCCATTTCCCCGGGGGGCTCTCCCATCAAGGGGAATTCTTGCCCCACCAATGGATTTTGGGGGCTGTGTCTGGCCTGGCTGCTGATCTCCCCTCGTTCATCTCCTGGCCCTGCGCTCTTCTCTTCAGTCTGTGTTTGTTTTGCTTTGCAGCCTTTTCCTCCCCTCCACTTCACTGCCAGGCCCCCTCTTACCCCGAGGGGTTTAATTTTCTTGTAGATTATCTGGCTAAGCTAAAACGAGCCCACGGTTGAATTAACATCTCTTTATTTTGCTGTTAATTGCCACTTGACCAGCTACTCCAAAATTACACTGTGAAGCTGCATAATGAAAGAATCCACGATAGAGAGTGTTTTGATTTTTTTTTTTTTTTTTTTTTTTTAAATCAAACCAGTTTTTTTAATTTGTGTTAATGAGCTTCACAGGATCCGAACAGGGCTCAGGAAAGGCTGTGCTGGGGGAAGTGTTGGGGTTCCCCTTCCCCCTCCAGTTGCTTTTTATAACTCATTTCAGCCCTTGGATGCATTTGTCAGTCTGTGTTGCACACTGGGGCTGTGAGTGTGGTTGGTATTGACTGTTCCTATTGGCAGCTCTGCCATTTCTGGGCTGATTTCTGTGTTCTCACTCAGCCCTGGGGTGCTTTAGCAGACACTGGCTGGTGGTGTTGGGTGAATTCCTCCCGTTCCTTCCCCACCAGCCAGGCCAGGTTGCTTTCACCTTTCTGAGCCTGCTCTTGCACCCAGCTCCCTCCTGTCAGGAGAGCTCCCTGGGCCCCTGTTCTCCTTGCTCACATTTCTGTAAATTTAAGGTGACTGCACAGGCTCAGCAATCCGTTCCTGTTTAAGGAGAAGTCAACTCAATTTTCCTCTCCTTACAAAGCGCCTGGGTCTCCCTGGCACATGGAAAAGCCCATGTAACAGTCTTGTAGGGATGGAGCTTGATTTTTCTGAGATCTTATTTAGCATTGCAAAAACATTCCACGTGAATGCTGCAGAAAACCCCAGCAGGTGCTTCTGCTCTGCTTTGCTGTCTCTCTGTACAGAGTTATTATTAGAAATTAACGTTTCCAGGATTTTTATTCCTTTATGTGCTGCTGAGGGTCGTGCAGCCCTGTCCAAGATCACAGTGATGCCCTCCAAACAGGGTTTGTGCATTTTGTTAGTGATCTACATTGCTGTTTCTTGTCATTCTCAGTGAGCTCATATCAATTTCTTGTGCCTCTTTCCTTTTTTTCCCCATGGCCTGGCCAGGCTGTTCGTATTCAGCTGATCACCAAATAACATTTGGTCTGTGGTGGAAATGTTTCCAGTCTATCTGCTCATCACTTCTCATCTGTGTCAGGCACCAATTGCAAGACTACCAGGGACAGGAACTTTTTTGTTGTTGTTGCTGTTGTGGTGGAAGTAGAGAGGAAGTGGCATCTCTGTATTTTCTGTTCTGCCCCTCTGGAGTCAAGGCAAGGAAGGGGGCTCTGGGTTGTGCTCCTTTGAAATCCCATTTTTTTTTCCAATTCTTGTAACTGAAAGTGTGAACTGACAGGGATGGAGCAGCAAAGGAAAAGGGGAAGGGCTTAAAAATTCCAACCAGGTGATGTGTCCAGCACTGCCCTGCTCAGGACAGGGAGAGGAAAGGAACAGGAAAATCTGTGCCTTGAGGGCTCAGGCTGTGCCTGCTCAGCAGCACAAAATGGGCTGAAAACTTCCCTGGAACACTCATAAAAACCAAGGCAAAACAAGCAGTGGGTTTCTGCCAGCACTGGCTGGGCTGGGGGCCTGTCATTAGTGCAAAACCACCAGCAAAGGAGAAGTGGGGACAGAGAAACGGGGGAAGTTCAGTGCCCTCAGTTCCTGGAGGGTGCTGGCTCTGCAGCTGGAATTCGGGGGGGCTGCACACAAGGAAATGTCAGCAAGAGCCATGATCCAGTCTGGGCCTGTGTCCTTGGTTATCCTAAAATGCCCAGAAGGTGACACACGGGGAGCTGCCCAGGCCCTGCAGGGCTCTCTGCCCCTGCCTGGGGCTGAGGGCTGAGCTAAGCCTGGCTTAACCTGCCCCACACGGGCTGGAGATGAAATCCCAGCCCACCTTCTCCTGCTGGGCCTCACCCCTGGCTCAGCCCCAGCCCAGTGAGGGTTTTGGGCTGGGCTCAGCAGGGCAGGTTCCAAATAAACCCAGAACTAATCCAGGGCTGTGTGAAGGTTTTGGGCTGGGCTCAGCAGGGCAGGTTCCAAATAAACCCAGAGCTGAGCCAGGGCTGTGTGAGGGTTTTTGGGCTGGGCTCAGCAAGGAGCAGGGTCCACACAAACCCTGAGCTGTGTGAGGCTGTTTGAGCTGGGCTCAGCAAGGAGCAGGGTCCACACAAACCCTGAGCTGTGTGAGGCTGTTTGAGCTGGGCTCAGCAAGGAGCAGGGTCCACACAAACCCTGAGCTGTGTGAGGGTTTTTGGGCTGGGCTCAGCAGTGTAGGTTCCACACAAACCCTGAGCTGTGTGAGGCTGTTTGAGCTGGGCTCAGCAAGGAGCAGGTTCCACACAAACCCTGAGCTGTGTGAGGGTTTTTGGGCTGGGCTCAGCAGAGCAGGTTCCACACAAACCCAGAACTAACCCTGGGCTGTGTGAGGGTTTTTGGGCTGGGCTCAGCAAGGAGCAGGTTCCAGACCAACCCCGAGCTGAACCAGGCCCCAGCTGGTGCTGCCATTCCGTGGGGCTCCTGTGCCTGTTCCTTTGGAAGCAGAGATGAAGCTGGAACAAAAAGCAGCGGCTAAAATTAAGAGAAGTTCCGGCTCCTTCCCTGGTGGGTGCTGGGCCTGTTTCTAGGGAAACCATGATCAGCTGTGTGAAGAGAGGAGCTCTCGAGTCCCCAGAGGTATTTGGAGCCCAGTCCTGCTGGGCTCTGCTCTCCTGGGAAGCTGTTTCCAGAGCCAAAGCTGGGCTTCCCTTGGCAGAGCCGAGATCAGCTGGGGATAAAATCCAACACAGCTGAACTTTGCCCCACTGGAGTTGTCTTTCAAACTGACATCGTTTTGGTGGCTGCTCCTGCTCTGATTTATTGTTCTTATGGCAAGCTTGGCTTTTTTTGTGTAAAAGCTCAGCCAGCTGTGGAGTTGGCAGAGCTTGTTTGAGCAGCCATCCCTGCCCAGGCAGGACCTTCCCTCGGCCCTGGGAGCTGCCTGGGCAGGGCCCACACCTGGGGCTCAGGTGAGTGGCTGCCCATGCTGGGGGGATCCCAGGTGGGACCGTCCTGCTCTCATTGCAGGAAGCTCACCCTGCTCCTCCCCTTTCACACAAAGTGACACTTTTGTCTCTGCTTTAGACTGGGCCACCAGGAAAATTCAATTACTTGGCCAGCCACTGTTTTCCAGGGCGGGATACCCAGACTGATGTCAGGTGGGAGCTTTCTCTGGAGCAGAAGGAGGATTGTGCCTCCACACAGCTGGGTTAATTTGTATTCAGGCATCAGAAGAGTGCAGGGTCAATATGAGCAGATTTCAGAGCAGAATTACAAGTGGGGTTTCAGGCAGGTTGCAGGATGTGGGATGAAGGATTCTGGCAGCCAGGACTGGTGTGGTTGGAGTGTAGCTGGAGATGTTCCTGGGCTTGTTTTCTCTGCCCCTCTTTACCTCCATCATTCCCAACAAATTTTGTGCCTGTAGGCTGAGGGATAATTTGGCACAGGCCATCCTTTTCAAGCAAATGCTAATAGCAGCTGTTTGGTGTTTTAGTGGTTGTGTCTCAAACCTCTGCCCCGTGCCAGTGTCACACAGCTCCTGCCCTGCTCTGGCTTTATTCCATCTCTGATCTGCATCTCTGATCTGCCCTCCCTTTCCCATCTCACCTTCCCTGCCATTCCCCTGGCTGTGTCCCTTTCCTCTGGGTTTATTCCATCTCTGATCTGCCCTCCCTTTCCCACCTCCCCTTCCCTGCCATTCCCCTGGCTGTATCCCTTTCCTCTGGCTTTATTCCATCTCTGATCCACCAGGTATCCTCTCTGCCTTTCCCACCTCACCCTCCCTGCCATTCCCTGGGCTGTGCCCCCTTGCTCTGCACCTCTCCCTGTTCTCCTCAGCTCTCCCACACTCCCAGGACTCCTTCCAGAACCACCTTTGCTCGCCTTTTCCAGCCCCCAAAAACCCAGACACGTTTATGAATCGACACCAAAGCAGTTCCAGCTGCTCCTCCAAACACATCCCTGTGCTCCTCCAGCCCTTCTCTGGCTGCTGGGGCTGTGCTGGCCTTTGTTCCTGCGGGTGGGATTTGTGTTCCTGTTCCTGGTGCCTCAGACCCTGCGGTGAAATCACAGGACAATTCCCAAGAGCACTTCTACTACAACCTGCCATTTATTGTTTCCTGCTCCTGGGCACCATCAGACTGCCTAATTTATGTTTTTAAAAACCCAATGTGAATTCACTGGAAGTGTGTTTCACAGACTGAAGGCCTCAATGTCCTTGCAATCTTCCTGCTCTTCCCTATTGATCCTTGTGTCCCCTCCACTTCTGTGTCAGCTCTCTCAGGCAAAATTTCATTTGTCTTCTCTGTGTGCCCAGGTGCCTCCAGCCCTCCTGAGGCTGTGGGTGTTCAGGTGGGAGCCCCTGTGAGCAGGTCCTGGGGCAGGGGGAAAGGCCCCTGATCAATGTTCCGTCTCCAGTGCAGCACAGGATTTCCTGCCCCCAAAAGCTCTCCTGCTTCCCCCTGTGCTCACAGCTCCCAGCAGAGCGTGGGCAAAGCCCTGTGGGACCTGTCTGCTCCTCTCTTTCAGCCTCTGGTTTTCCCCGGCAAGGAGTGCCCACCCCTTTGTGTCCCTTCAGCTACAAACTGGAGCAGTGAGAGTTAAAATCAGCTTCACCCATCAGCTCCTGGAAAACACTCTTGGGTTAGCACCAAACTCTTACTCTCTGCTGTAGGAGGGTTTGAAATGTGGTTGTTTTGCAGGAATAGACTTTAGAGGAGCAGCACAGAAAATACTCTGAACTATGACTAAGAGCCAGTGATCACCGGGGTAATCTCCATCTGCTTTGCAAAAGAGTTGTACTGCTGTTGGCCAGTAAAACCATTTTCAGATGGATCCCAGCCTGGTTTGGGTTGGGCAAGGACCCTAAACCCCACCCAGTGCCACCCCAGCCATGGCAGGGACCCCTCCCTCTGTCCCAGGCTGCTCCAGCCCCAGTGTCCAGCCTGGCCTTGGGCACTGCCAGGGATCCAGGGGCAGCCACAGCTGCTCTGGGAATTCCATCCCAGACCTTCAGCACCCTCCCAGGGAATGACTCCTGCCCAGAATCCCAGCCAGCCCTGCCCTCTGGCAGTGAGCACCTGCAGAGCCTGCATCCCGGTATCCCGAGGCTCTGGAGCCATCCCTGAGCCCCCTGTGCTTGCCCAGGGCTGTTTCCCTGGGGCTGAGGGGCAGTTCTGGCGTGTGGGCGTGTGGGCCTCGCCCAGTGAGATGGAAGCTCTGGGCAGCAGCACAGCAAACAGGGCCAGGCTGCTTTGGGGGCCCTGCCAGCCCAGGCTGCAAACTCCTGCGGTGACATTGCTGGGCTGGGAGGGTCTGGCTGGCTTTGTTCTGTGAGAAGATGATTGGAGTACCTGGGGGAGCTGCAGTGGTCACTAAGGTAACACACCCATTGCAATAATGGCATTGCAATAATGCAGCAAACGCTGCTGAATTGTGCATTTCCCTTTGCCCACTGACTGCACTGCTCCAGGTTTGTGATGCCTGGTCCTGGAGAGCAGCAGTTTTTCCAAAGGAAATGCCAGGCTCACTCCAGACACGATGCAGGGATTCTCTCTATTTATGTTCCTCTCTGTAGGTACAATAGAGACGTGTGTAAGAACACAGCTGCTGGGGAAGCTCAAACCCACGCTCTGAGTGCTCCCTCTTGGTGCCTGTCCAACACTGGGAGCAGCTCAAACCTGCTGGGAGAGGCTCCAGGGCGGCCGAACAGGGACATGGGGATTTATTGAGCCCCTGTGTGATAGTGGGGAAAAAAATAAAGGTGTGACATAATGTGTACAAACCCCACCCCAAAACAAGCAGGCAAATGAAACCTCAAAACACACCAAGGAAAGAGATTTTTCAGCTGCAAGAAGCAGAGTGTAAGTGGGAAGCTGTCCTGGCTTTGGCAGATCTCAGGGCACCTAATGTTGCATGTGGGAAAAATCCAGAGTGCCTGTGCCAGCCCTGAGCAGAGGGAGATGGAAGGGAGGAACTGGGGGCTTCAGGTTGTCCTGCAATGCAGAAGGCAAGAAAGAGCTTAGCAGAGGCCCAGGAAGGAGCAGATGAGCTGTGAAATGTGGCATTCCTGTGAGGGGCCAGAGCAGGGCCCCTGTCAGGATCAGGGGAGCCAGCAGTGCAGTGAGAGATGAGCCAAAAGGGGCTCTGAAAGCCCCTGCCCAGGAACACCCCTCCTGCCTTGCCCACGCTCGTTTGCCACCTCTCAGCCTGCTGGGTGCTTTTCTCAGGGCTGTCCTGGCTGTGCCAGGGCCGGGGGGCAGAGCCCAGGTTTCCTCTGCATTGCTCAGGTCTGGGGAGTTTGTTGGAAGGAGGGTTCCTGGCTGTCCCAGCAGCTGGAAGTTATCCAGGAGCTTGGCAGGGACAAACCCTTCCAGGAAACCCTTCTGCCCTGCTGCTCTCTGCTTTTCCTTTCTGTGGAGGGGGCCCTGTGTTCACACAGCCCGTGGGACAGACTTCCCAGGGAGATGGAGTGGCTGCCACAGCCCTGGGAGGATGGAGGGGCCCTTTCCTTGCTGGGGGGAAGGACACCCTGGTGTGACGTGCTCAGGAGCTCCCAGTGTCCCTGGGGTTCAGGTGGGCAGGCAGCACCCACCTGGGCCTGGAGCTCACCTGCAGGGAGGGTCAGGGACCAGGCAGCCTGTGGGAGCCAGATTGGACTGCCATACACACACACTTTATATATTTATTTATTTATATTCTGAAAACATCTGCCTGGACCCAGCTCCATTGAAGTGCAGACAGGTCTCTGTTGCTTTGGCTTTCTTCTCCCAGCTCCTGGGGCTGTGCTTTGAACAGACTGACCCAGCAACGAGCCCCTTACCCAGCAGGCCTGAGCATGAACTATTCTCAAAACGAATTTCATCAAAACCTGTGAGATGTGACCCAGAAAACATGACCCCTCGAGAGGATGTGTTGCTTATTTTCCTTCAATTCATTCTCTCCATTGCAAAAGAGTTTGGTGGTGAGTTGCTGGGATGAAATATGGAAGGGCAGGGTTTAAATCTCTCCTGCCTCAGAAGTTTTAGCTAAACTCATCTCCCTCCCCTGGGATCTGCCTGATTTTCTGGATGCTGGGAAAGGGGTCCCTCTGTGGGAAAGGTGCCAGAGTCCCCCAGGCTCAGGAGAAGCAGAGAAGGAAATGTTGCTGTAATGGGGAGCAGGGAGTTTGGGCATTCTGGTCCATTTACATATAAAATATCTCAGCAATTCTGAAATAAAAAGGTGCTTGGCTGCTGCACTTCTCTTTTGGAGAGTGTTCAAAGGTAGCTCTGAGTGGGTGAGAATTCCATTTTCTGGCACCTACACCCAGTTAAGGAATCTGGCTCCAAATGGTTGCTCTGTCCTTTCCTGTGACCTCCTGCGATAAAAAATTCTGGCTGTGAGAGCAGAAGACAGGAGGAAACCCCATTGCCTGTATGACCCATTGCTGGAACCTAAAGCGCTGAGAAATCTCAGAATATTGGGTCTGTAAGCCAAAATTTAGAATTACAGACAGGGTTTGACCTGAAGCCTTGGGAAAGGCTCCCAAGTTGAGGGGCCAGCAGTAAGAATGTGGATTTATACCTGAAAGCAGAGGGTGTTGAGCTGAGCAGAGGAAAGTTTCATTTTAGAGCTCAAAAGTCACAAAGCAAAAGTAGCTCCAAAGGTTCCCAAGAGGGTTTTGAATGTGACACTGTGAGGTTTAGGGGTTCAGAGGGGATTAGTTCAGAGAGTTCCCACTGCAATAACAGAATTAGCTCAGGATTGGTTCAATAACAGAAATATCTACTGGCAGAATTTTCTTGGCACACAAAGCCTCAAACAGTCTGAGAAGCAGAAATCTGGGGACTCCTTGGCCACACTGCTGACACCTGGAAGAGGGATCTGTCCTCTCTCTGCCTCTGGAGAAGGTCAGAAAATCAACTGCACTTGCTCAGGAAACGGAGGAGTTTCTGTGTTCCAAGGAGAAATCCCTGCACACCAAATGTGAGGTGTAAAACTGTCAAATGAGAAATCCTGAACTCTCAGCCCATGAGCTTGTCCTGTCGCCTCTCTGAGCTCTGCCCTGGGCTCTGTGCTGCCCTGGGCTGTGGGCACTGAGCTCCTGCAGGAGCTCCTGGGGTGGCCTCGGGGCTGCAGCTCCAGCTCAGCTTCCCTGGGTGTTTAACTGGGCTGGGAGTTGAGCTGATTCCTTGCTCGTGAGCTTTACAGCTACAGGACATTAAATAAGTCTTTGCCGAAGTGGAGCAAATGTTTTGCAGCTTGTCCAGCCCCCCTGGGCTCAGATGTCGTGAGGCTGTTGATCATTTCAGGTTCATCTCTTACTGTCCTTGTGCTGGACAGCTCAGAGCCCTCTCAGTGGTTTTTAAGCTTGAGCAGATGGAATAATAAGCGTGGCTATGGCAATGAAACCTGTAATTTGTGACATAAAAAGGTGGCAAATATTCTTATTCTGGGCATTTGGTAATGATTAATTTATACTGATCTATTTTCTGCCTCAGTCCTGTTTCACTTCAGCCAGTGCTGAGGGCTGTGTGAGCAGCAGAACATGCTGGGGAGTACAAAATCAAGTGTCAAGGGACAAAGGGATGGAGCCTGAATTGTTTTGTACCATCACCTGATGGGGTCATGCTGTGTTAAAAAAATTAATGTTTCATTCCCTATCAATTATTCAGAGCTGGGTACCTGCCTCTCTCCCAGCCCCATTCCACAACCTGCCAGGCCCCTGAAGGCTCCCAGGACATTTCCCCTTCCATCAGAGATGTTCCAGAGGCTTTGCCATGCCAGGGCAGTGCCTGCTCACATCTTTGGTCACACAACTTTTTCCTGCTGCTGCTGAGAACAGGGAGAAAGGCAACACTCTCAGTCCTATCTGTTAGGCAAAGTTTTTGAATTTTGACAAATATTGAAGGAGAAACAAGTATGTGCTCCCTTCCCACTTCTCCCAGTGTTCCTTCTGGGACTTCGTGTCACCAGCGCCCAGCTGGGGATTCCTGTGGGCACTCTGAGTCTGCAGGAGTGAATTAATAGTTCACTTTACAGTGAATTCCAAGGGGCACAGGAGCTCAAAAAGCATGATTTCCAAAATAATGGTGTTATTTCCCAAATCCTGACATTGCAGCTGCTGAACTCCCCACAGCACCGAGGGTGGGGCTGCCCAGGAGATCCCATCAGGAGGGGCTCATGCACATCCATCAGAGCTGGGATCACAGCAAACAAATCACAGCTCTGCTCCTGCTGCAATAAACCCCTGACCTGGGCAGGAAGGGGAGCAGGGGGGTGGGCCAGGACTGAGCAGGAATTATTGGGCTGCTCTGGTGAGTGCCAATGCTCCTGAATCACGGGGCTGTTTGCTACTCCACGCTGGAAAGGTGAGATTAAAGCCCTTCCTAAGAGCTCCTTCAGAACCCAATCCCAGCACTGCTGCTGAGCTCCTGCCTGAAGATGAAAATCTCCCTCTCAGCAGCGCTGGGAACCTGAGCCCCTCCCGGGGAAGGGGGCTGGGTCCTGCTGAGGCTGGGCTGGAATTCCCTTGCCAGCCCCCCAGGTGCCCTCCGGCCACCCCCCTGCAGCAGGGTCACCCCAGCTGGGCTGGGTTAACCCCCCTGCGTGGCTCCGGTGGGTGTTTAGGGAAAAATGGGGAAGGAGGGAGAGGAGGAGGTTCATGCTTTACAGCTGAGCTAGAATTTGCTCTTCTGGAAGAGAAAACCAGGTGAGTTCAGTTTGAGTTTGTGCTCCCAGCCAGGCCTGGGTCCCCCATCTGTCACTGAGCCCCCAGGGTGTCCCAAGGGTGCCCGCAGACCCCAGGCAGGGGCAGGATGGGCTGGGGGGGCACCCAGGGCTCTCTGCTGGGAGCCCATGTGGAGCTGTCCAGCACAGAACAGACACAAAATCCAACCCGAGTGTCTCAGGGCTGCTCCCACAAACGGGGAGACAAAGGCCCCCCAAATTAACCCCTCAGGAGCTGTAAATGAAAGGCAGCCCTGGCACCACAAGGAGCCATCATGTCACCCTCCAGGCAGGCACTCTGTGATATTCTCTGTGATTTCTGAGCAGGACTCTGGCTAAAGCTTTGTTCTCATGAAGGAACACTGGGGCAGCAGAAGGGCCTCTGTGAATTTGGAGAGCTTTGCCTGGCAGGTGCTCTCAGTGTGGGTTTGTGCTGTAGGACAGGAATGGCCCCTCCTGGCCTCTGCAGGCTTTGTTCTTTGAATTGGTGGTGCAATTGTGTCCCTGGCTGCAGGAGGCACCTCTTGCCCCTCTCCCTTGGGTTCTGTATCACCTCCCTTGCTGATTGCTCAAGAGAGAAAATCGCTCCATCCACACGAGGGGCTCTGTGCCACCCTGGGCAGGGAAATCTGTAATTGCAGCACCCCAGAACGTGGCTCCTTGCGGGGATTTCCTGCTTTTTCTGANGAAAGGCACCTCTGAAACGCTGTTTGGGCAGCCCTGTGAGGGCTGCTGGTGGCATTAATGCTACCCTTGGTCCAACCCCACTGAAGGATAGAGGCCTTTTGGAGGTCACTGCCAAATAATGCTCCTGCTGTACTGGGGAAATAGGCCTTTGACTAATGTGGCATTTCTCTGTGCATTAAAGTCACAAAAAGCTCCCCTTTCTGCAAGGCTGCCCGGGAGAAGTCAAAATTTTGTTCCTCTTTCCTGTGAATAAATGCTGTGGATTTGACAGCCGTCACGGACCTGACTTTAAATTTATTCTTTGTATACACAGTTTATCAAAAGGGGTTAGAAACATCATTTGAAAACAATGTTTTGCTGCTCTCTGAAAACACAACGTGTAAATAATATTTCCTCAAGCATTTCATTTATACTTTGGCTTTTGGATCCAGCCTTTGGAAACCGATCTCTGTCGTAGCATGAATTCACCTGGCTGCCCTAAATTACCTTTATGTGCAGAGCCTTTCCTTGGCTGGGGGTGTGGAAAACTGAGGAATGCAAGAGGAGTTTTGGGGCTGGCAGAGCGTGGCTGTGCCCACCCCTGGGGGATCTCACAGCCCTGTGGAGGGGGCACTTGGGGACACCACCAGGGGTGGCCTGGGCAGAGCTGGCATGGTTGGACTCTGGTTTGGGAGGCTTTTCCAGACCATTCTGGCATTCTCCAGGACTCTGCCCTTGCCTTGTTCAGGCTGCTTGTTGTTGGCTGTGTACTGAAGGGCTGTGTCCAGTATTCCCCTGGCTCTCAAAGTCAGGGCAAATTCCCTGCCCTGTGTGCCCCAGTGTGACAGGGGACACTGGAAATCCTCAGCTGAGCTGCCTCCCGAGCAGTCCCTGCACTGCTCGCTCCTCTCCCCGAATTCCCTGGTGTTTATCCAGTTTTGGCCCCTCGATGATGTAAAAGTGCCCTTGTTCCTCCCTTTGCCAGCAGAGTGTCCTGCTGGCTCCCACGGAGCTGCCATGATCCGTGTGCTGTGCCAGCAGGGCTGGGCTGCAGCTGGGACCCCCCTGAGCCCAAAACCGGGCTGGAAATCGGCCCTGGGCAGTGCCTGTGCTTTCCATGAGGGAATTCTGACCACTCTGACAGGGCACCCTCCCCTTCCCACAGCCAGGGAGCTGCACGGCTGTTTTGCCCAAATTCATCTCACAGGAGTGGGTTTGTTTTCTCCCTTTGTTAGGCACAGTAACCCAGCAGGTTCTTGTGTCTTTGTGGGGCTCGAGAGGGGATGGGGAGGCTCGGGGGTGGCTGTCACAGCACCTGCAGGACAGCAGGGCAGCCTCATACTGGGATTCCATGGGAAAACCACCCCAAATCCATCCCAGGAGCTGTTTCTGGAACTTCACCTTCATGCAGGGCTGGGTTTCCCTGGGGCACACCGGACAGGGCTGAGCCTTTCTGGCTGTTTGAGTCCCTCTGGAACATGTGAAGGAGCAGAAAACCAAACAGCTCCAGCCCCTTCCCACCAGCCCTGTCCTTTTGGGGCAGCTGGTTGAGCTGTGCAGGGAAATCCCTGCTGCAAACAGCCCCCAGTGCCCCTGGTGTGAGCCCAGTTAGGGGGACTGGGGAGACCCACCCAGCAGGTTAATGTGCTGCTCTTTCTCTGAATTACAGGCAAAACCTTCTCCATCAGAGGTGCTCCTTTGCTTACTCTCCAGCACTGTTACCTACCTGCTAACCCCCTCTCTCATTTGTTGCTGTGTTACACAGAAAATGCAGAATTGGCTCCTGGGCAACTCCTTAATGTAAGCAAGCCTTGAACATGTGCTACCTTGTTATCCACGTTGTGGATAATCAGAAATTCCTATGTTTCTCCTGAATCCAAAACTCGCCCAGAAATTAAATGTAGTCCCAAGTGCTGGTTATCTGAATCCTTCAGACCTCCCTCAAGTCACACAACTAATCAGGATCACGGGGATGCAGCCTTTAGGCATCCTAATTTCATTCAGTCGGGAAAAATACCACTAAAGAATAAACCCCATTGCATGGTAAATCATCTGGATCCTTTTAGCAGGGTTTAACATTCTCATTTTCTATTTTTTGGCATTTTCCATTAGGATCAGTGGAAAGGATTTGACTTGAGCACTCATGGACGCCTCTCTTTGGCAAGGAGTGGCAAAGTCAAATCCGCAGCTTTCAAAATCTGCTCCGCAATTAAATTTTCTGAGAGTCCTATTGATTTTGAGCGGGATTTGGGTTTTTTTGGGAGCTGATGGCAATGGGTATTAGCAGGCAGACATGAGTCAAAGCTGAGCTCTGCTGACTGACAGCTCATTTCACAGTTTGCTGCAGCTCTGTGTGCATCTGCCGAGTGCCAGGGAGGGGCAGGGCTGCGGGGTCACTGCCAGCCCCCCACAGCAGCCCCAGGATTTGCACAGGGACGAGTTCCTGGGCTGGCACCGTCCCTGAAGGAGCCCCCAGACAGCCCAGCAGGGTCTGTCCTTCCCGGGGATGTTCCCCTGGAAGGAAGGTTTGCACCCTCCTGCTGGGGAGGAGCAGCAGGCTCAGGGTTCAGCTCTCCTGCCCCTGTGGTTTTTGTGTTTTCCACGGGGCTGGACATCTGCTGACCTTGGTCCTCCAGCCTGGAGCCCCTCCAGAGCCTGGAACACCTGGGGGGGCTCACTGGAGAGGAGAAGCTCCAGGCAGAGCTCGGAGCTCAGAGCCTGAAGGGATCCAGGAGAGCTGGGCTCTCCAGGGACAATCCAGGGATTGGGGACAGGGATGGAGGGACAGGACACAGGGAATGGCTTTAAGCTGCCAGAGGGTAGGGCTGGGGGGGATTTTGGACAGGAATTGTTCCCTGGCACGGTGGGGATGGAATTCCCAGAGCAGCTGTGGCTGCCCCTGGATCCCTGGCCAGGCCGGACATTGGGGTCAGACACCCTGGGACAGTGGGAGGGGTCCCTGCCCTGGGATGAGGTGACAGAGCCATGGAATGCCGAGGGCTGGGAGGGGTCCCAGGGACCTTTCCATGCCTGCAGCACTCTCAGCCCACTGCTCTCTGCCTGCCCGGCCCTGTGGTGACAGAGCTCTGCCTTTCGCTTTCTCTGTTTGATACTTTCTGCTTTAACATTGTGTTCCCCTGCTTCCTGCCACCCTGGGGACAGAATTGTGTGTGGGTGACGGAGGAGGGGGCTGGTCCCCGTGTGGAATTTCGGAAGGGTGGTGTTTCCTCAGACCAAGCCACGTGTGGATGTGCTTTTGCTTCTCCTTCTCCCATCTCCTCCTTTCCTTCTCTCCCCTGTGGTTTTTGCTGAGGGACCCCTCTGCTCCCTGGGGTGTGGGATCACCGTGGTGCTGTCGGAAGCTGCTGCAGGGTCGGAGTTTCCCCCTGGTCCCCAACACCCCGAGCTCACCTGGGCAGGTGCAGCTGCCAGGCTCAGCACGGCTGCACGGGCACAGCGCTCTCAGCACGTTATTGAATCCAATTTCTCTCCGTGTGTTTGAGAGGCAGTGATGGGGAGCAAAGAGCTGAAGATTGGAATAACTTAGAGGCATCACAGAACAGGAGTGCGTGGGGAAGGGGGAGGACTGGCCCAGCTGTATTTTGCTGTCGTTTCTCTAATGATAACACTTAAATGGGCCCATTATCCATTCTGCAATGCAATTGTGGCAATGTACAATTTCCTGCACTGCGCCGAGCGAGGGACTTGACCTATTTAAATCTCAGAAGGAGAGAAGGAAAGCGATGGCGTGTGGCTCCCTGCACCTGGAACCTGCAGAATTGCAGGAATCGCTCCCGGCTGGGGCTGTGCCCGTGAGGCTCCGCAGGGACCAGAGCTCCCCAGAGCCCTGAGCTCACCCTGCTCCTGCCCGGGGAGCTCTGGGGAGCCAAAGCCCTTCCCAGAGCCATCGGGGTCTGTGCAGCTCCTCCATCTGCTCCCAGCTGGCTCGGGTACAAATCCTGGAGATTGCCACAGTTGTAGACTGGAGATGCAATGGGATATTGGGCAGGAAAGGAGGGATTGGGATG
>VYXF01008710.1:12315-23825 GCA_013397295.1 Polioptila caerulea
ATCTTGGTCTGTAGTATGGCCAGCAGGACTAGGGAAGTGATAATCTTGGTACTGTACGTGGCACTGGTGATGCTGCACCTCAATTCCTGTGTCCAGTTCTGGGTCCCTCATGACAGAAAAGTGATTGAGTTCCTGGAGAGCGTGCAGCTAAGGGTCTTGTGAAGGGTCTAGAAAATGTGTCTCATAAAGAAAAGCTGAGAGAACTGGAACTGTTTATCCTGAAGAAAAGGAGATTCGGGGGGACCCCACTGCTCTCTACAACTCCCTGAAAGGAAGGTGTAGCCAGATGGGGTCTGGTCTCTCCTACACTGCCTGCAGTGAGACATCCAGAGGAAATGACCTTAAGCTNGCTTCCAGTGCTGGGTGACAGTTTAGTGATTTAGGGGTTACAGTGGTGGTGCTGAGTAGATGGTTTAACTTAGTGATCTCGTAGGTATCTTCCAATATTGATGATTCTGTGATTCCATGAGATTAAGGCTAGAAGGGAATTGGGAAAAACAGTGTTCATTAAAATTTCATGAAAGATACAGTTTTTTGAGATATTTCATGACAGGAAAACATTTTTCTTGTTGGATACTTGACTGCTATAGTTGCATTGCCATAGCAGCAATCCACATACTCATTGCCTGTATGTAGCTTTCATACCAAACTCTCTCTTCCTATAGGAGATACCAGTAGCTCACATCAGCAAGCATTTGGCTGTTACAGTGCCTCCCTTGGCCCTTCAGGAGTGTGTCACCAACTAAGCTGCTCTAGAGAAAGCAGCCACAGCTATGGGGAAGAACAAGGATCATTTCCAGAGTCATCTAAGGTGATTTTATGGCAGAGTGCATTTTTTTATGGTAACACTGGCACTGCCAACCCCATAAAAATCTACATGGGGAAGCAGGACATCATAAACTTTTCTAAGAAATTCTTTTGGAGGGATCTAGTTAAAGCCATGTTCCAAGGTGGGCAAAATTCAGCCTTATAATAAGTAGATCAGGGCAGTGGTGGCTCAATCTGGAGCATAGCAGCCTCCTGAATGGACAGGTGTCAACCATTTCTTTTGGGAAAACAAAACAATAACGTTAGCCAAAAACAGGGTCCCATCAATTAATGTTTTCCACTGTGTTACTGGTGTCCAGTAGATCCATGCCTAAATGGCAGATAAATAGTAAGTTTTTTCTTTCAAATCTAAATGTAGACAAAGGACAGCATTGCAGATAGCATAATGTCTTCAGGTGTGCAGATATGACAAGGGCAGAGCATTACAATATTGCTAAGAAAAAAAGAAAGTCTTAATATTTGCCACAAAACTGATTGAAATCCCCTTAATCTTTCAAGGATAAACCTCCAACAAAAGGATATTTTTAACTGAGATAGAATCATATTCAAAACAACAAGCTCAAATATGTTCTGTTATCAGATGGAAAAAATAAATTACATTTCAGATATTGAAAGCTTTGATGTTTCAGTGATGTTTTTATTTGAAAATTACTTCTCTCATCTTGTGTAGAATGCAATTTTCATCACAATAACATGTTAAATTGCTGAAAAATTACCATTTTCCCTTTTAAGTTGCCACTTTTCCCTAAACAGTTTAATTAGTTATTTGATCCAGTCATTCATTCTCATCTCTACTTCATCTATTTAAAACTCTTGACCTATCTTTACATCAGCTACAAGCTCTAGGAAGTAATGAATACTCCTCAACAGATCAAGTTCTTTTGACAGGACAGGCAAAAGCATTAGTACTTGAATATTTTAGAGAACAAGAAGCCTCATGTGTGATGAGCAAGAAGAATGTTCTGGGTAGTATCCTAATGCACTATTCTGAACTGTTTTTACTTGGCTAGCCAGTTGTGCAGATTTATTCCTAGTTTCACACAGATAAGTATTTAATAGCATTTATCTGGCACAGCTATGTCTAAGGAAAAAGTAAGTGCTTTGGCGGGATGCCTCTCTATGCTGTTTATTAAAACCTATTGAGAAACTACAAACTTGAGGACTGACTGCATCCCTAGGGAGAAGAAGGGAGAACTAACCTTTCAGGTGCTGAATGCACTCAGCTTCCAGGGATGATCTGGGTAGCTAGAGCAGAGTCAGATCTCCTCAGCCTCATCTGGAATTATGTGAGATTCTTCAAGAATTATGCAGGTGTATGGGAACATGTCTGCTCATGTTAGTATATGCTCTACTTTCCAAACCTGTGGAGAAAAAAGGCAAAGACTCCAGGTTGCTGTCTTTTGCTCATGTTCTGTATCCACTTTTCCAGAGCTGTGATTTGCAGGATGTTTTTCCTTGTGCTTTTAGCTGCTGTAGATTCCAGTAAGTTACAGTAGGGCTTGCCCACTGAACCCCTCACTGGGTCCATCTACAGGGTTTACAGTTTTAGAGCAGCACAGTTACAAACCCTGCAGCCTGCCTTATTGCAGGTCCTTTTTATGGTCCTTGGAAAACCCTGTTCATCTGGAAGATCTGCTGAAGCTCAGCCATTGGTTTGGAGACAAAGGGAAAGGGAAAAATGCTTTTGAGATTGGCTTAACAGCAGGAGGTGGCTCTACCTTAGTTCCTGCTTCTGCTCCCAGAGCATTCTCAGGCTTTCAGCAGGGAAGGTGAGACAGGGAGTAAGATTTGTCAAACAGAATCTGAATGGTGCCTCTAAAAGCTTCCCCCCTAAGTTAAAAGTCTGCTATCTCTGTGTGTGGCTTTACCACAGAATTTGTCCCTTAGCCTTTCAGCAGGGCTGAGGTGCACTGAAATATCAGAGCTCGAATTTGCTTATTTAACTTTTTTCTTGCAGATTTCAGTGCCATTTGGTCCCAAGTGTGAAGTCTGTTGACCCCCGCAGCTAGTACCATTTGCACTTCTTAAACTGTTATTGAGTAGTCACTATGGTGCTGTACAGATTATAAATTTCAGTAGAAGATAAAAAAGCAGACTGCAAAAGTGCAGGGCTGTAGGGGATTTTCACAGGAAGGGGCATCACCTTCTTGGTGTGCCATAGGTCCAGCATGGTCACTAGTAAAGAGTCTCTTCCAAACCAAGAAAGGACAGTGAAGATCTTGCATGACTTCACTTTCAGACTAATGCACATGCTCTTATCTTGCTGTTGTGTGTGCACTATTTAAAATGGAGAATCATCTCTTTAAAGGAAATGGAGTTGTACAAATATATTCATGTATATATATATATCACACATACATATACACATACACGTATATAAATATTCAACAGTCATGACTCTGTGGGTTAACCACATATGCACAATGCAAATAATTGTATGATTTCCTTGTCTATCCTGCCTCTTCCCACATTATAGAATATATTTTCATCTATGTTGCATTACCTTGTACAAATGACTGTTCTGCCATCTTCCAGCTCTTTGTATACCAACATACTAATTTACTTTTACTTAATTCTACCCATAGAAAACCATGGAATTTTCTCTGTTTGCTCAGCTCAGAGGAGTTCTGTATTAGTTGCTTCTGCTGCCTTATTCCTTTCTTTAACCTTGCTTTTCTTTCTCTTATGGAGCTAGGTCTTCATAAAGAGAACTGATTTGGTTCATGTATATCCCTGAATATCTGGGCACAACTTTAGTACAAATACTCTGTCATAGCACTGAGGTGTTTCTTGCTCTTAAAGTGCTGCTCTGATGAGCTTGAAAATACTAGAGAGACTTCTTGTATTGTGGGGCAACTGCAGACTGAACGTGACATGGTCTACATCACCATCTCTTAGAATGAAAATATAAAATTTTAATCAGTTACCAAATAACTAGTACCACTGAATTTTTCTAAACCATTATTAAAAAAAAATAGGTAATTGATGTTTCAGTTTACTGTAATTCAGCTAACCCACGGTTTAGGTGTTCACTATGCATTCAGTAAGGAGGACTATGGTTGACTCTTTATCCAAAATCATACATGTCTGTGTGTCAAACACAGCAGAACTGAGGGCCAGCAGAGAAGATTTGATTTGATGTACATCCTTAACTGAGAGCCTGAAGAGACTAAGCTGCTTGATAGATGTCATCACATTTTTGTAGAAAATGTGAAGAAATGGGGCTGATATTTCTTTCAAAAGAGAGAAAAGGTTGAATGCTCTATATGACGCAAACCCTCATGAACTTTCTATGTTTGTCTTGTTCAGAATGCTTAATTGCCCTTAATATTTTTCAAAGCATGTGTTAACTTTGCAGCTTGGACTTTGCAGAGCCCAGACAGTGTCACTGCTGCTGAGCATCTGTGGCTACTCTTCTCTACAGATACTTTGGACGCTACCCTCTTCTGATTCTTCCCTGGTTTGTTTTTGGTTTCTTTTCCCTAACATTGCCTTCTTCTCTGCTTGAATGAAATTTCTTTCCATCAAATTCTGTATATTTCTTCTGGAAGCTTCATTGGCTGTGGTGATTCACAGAAATTAGGATCTTTTCTGGAAACTGAATTTTGCTTGTTCTGTAGCTTCTTGCCAGTAGACATATCGTGTACATTATTGTACTGCTTGTTTAGGCACAGAATTCATAAACTCAAATCTGACTCATAGTTAGTGAATAGCACCTTCCAACTGTCACACCATAGAGTATATAATGCAATTTTTAGCTATGTATCTGTTGGGAGTTTGATAGTCCATTTTTCTCCATGCAAGGAAGGCCTTGGGATACTAATTTTTTAATTTTGAGAAACTGGGGGGGAAAAAATGAATAGGAAATGCTTGAGGTTGTGTAAAGTTCAAGGAATGAAGTGTTAAAGAATACCATTAATGGAAAGATGACAGTCAGTCTGCCTGTTTTCAATATGCAGTATAATATTTGTTCCAGTACTTTTCGATCTTTTCAAGGGAACATCAGTGCCAACAAACTAAAGATGGAAGCCAGCACAGATTGTTCAAAAATAACACACTTACCCACCAGTGTTACGCTACTAGATGGGCAGAAACGGGCACTAGAGAGGCTCTGCATATGTCATATGACATGGTAACAAAGAGGGATTTGAAAAATTGATACTACAGGTAACTTAGAATTAACAACTTCACAAGTCAACAGGGAAAATACTTGAAGAAAGCTGTCTACAAGAGAATTCAAATGGGCACAACAGGTTATCTGTCCTGGTTTATGCCAGAGAGTGACTTGCAAGGTGACAACAAATTGAGAGTCTTTCTGAAGATGGACAGGGAATAGGGCTATATGACATATGAGATTCACAAACCAGAGAGATGACATAATGCAGATGAAATTCAGAGAGGAAAACTGCAATGTGTGGAACTGAAAGATAAAAAAATTAACTTTGCAGGTATAGAACTGGGAATAACTGGAGTTATTGGCAGGAGCTCAGCAGGAAATTATGCATGGAGCACCTCACATAACATCATCTTGGAAATAGAGAAGACTTATTTCAAAAATTTTCCAGAGCTTTGAGAAATACAGTCAAAGAAAAATATGGGCAAATAGAAACAATCTGAGTAAAAGCAACACATGGCAGGAAAATCTGTCTCTGGAGAAAAGCTGAATGAACAAGTCTACAAGATCTTGTTTTGTTTACTGATTTATCAAAGTTTTTTATAGAAGAAAAGAATTACTATAACTGGTGGGATAGTACAAGACAAAACTGAGCTTATCTGGGAAATAGAAGAATTGTTAAGAAAAAGATTCCTGCTACAAAGAAGCAGTGCATTAGAACAAGACATGAAAAGAAATCACAGAATAAAAGCTCCACTTGTCCAGAGTGGCTTGGTTGCAGTTTACTCTTACAGAAGGATGGAGAGAATAGGACTTAATGTCCCTTCCGGCTCTGCATTTTTGTTACGTATCTGACCTTCTGTATGAGACAAGTTAGAAACCAGAGGTCTGACAAGCTGGTTTGGTGGAAAGCTGTTGAAAAGGGACTTGAAAAAAAGTACATGAGCACCAGCAACAGGAGACACTTTCCTGTGAAATACAGGAGGTTTTAGAAACCTGCTCTGCCTGCCTGTCCAGCTCCTTACATCCTGATCCCTCAACTTTTAGATTTACACCTAAAAAGAAGAATCAGCCAGCGAAGGTCCTGTGACTTTTGCCTCAATGGGAAATGCCACAGAAAATGTATGCAAGGGACTGTCATTGCTTAGAGTGAAAAAAGGTTTCTCAGCTTCAGCTCCTGGGACTGAACAGCTCTGCCACCACTGTCCCCGGGCAGCTACCAAGTCCCTGGGCTGGATGCTGCAGAAGAGATCAGGTCCTGCCTCTTTTGTTTTAGAGGAAACTGCTTTATTTTCTTGGTACTATTTTTTGTGTGTGTTCTGAAACACTGTGCTTTGCCAGGGTTTGGGTCATGCAGCAGTATCAGAGGCATTCAGCCTTGTGCACAGAACAGGTGAAGAGAGCGAGGACAAGGTTGTTGCAGCATGTGGTGAGGTTGAATTCAGTGATGAGGTTGGATAAAATACACACACAATTTGTGAGTAGAGAGAAACTAATAAGCCAAACCTAAGATTCTATTTCTTATTTTCTGCTAAGGCCAAAAGTTGTTGCAGCTTGTGATATACTTGGTTGCAAAGTCAGTAACAGTATGGTATGCTTCTCAATATCAACATGCATGGTCAGAACACATTTATTTGTGGAATCTCTGAAGCAAGTTGTAAATGACAATTAAGATGGGAAAAAAAAAAAAAAATCTCTGCTTCTCCCCATTGAAAATAGTTAGCACTGCGCTCTTTGCTGTGGTCAAATATAGCTAGAAACATCCAAGTAGTCATAAACTTGTAGATTAAACAAGTGGAACATTTCCAAAGTTAACATCTATTTTTCTACAATTGTTTTCTATAAGATACCTTTGATACCATTTTTAAAATAGAGGGAAAGGAATCACCTTTTGTCCCGTTCATATAGGGTATGATATTTCCAGGTTCTCTCTCAAAAAAATAGTTCAAATTGTTCAGGGCACCCTGACTAGTCTCAAATTCTTTTAATTTCACTTTAATCTCCAGAAATATTTTCAAGCAGCCACTCTGATCTTGATTTCAAAGAAACAGTGGCCCCAGGGAAGTTAACATGATCTGTCTAACTCGTTACTTATCTTGGGAGAAAAGTTGGCTGAAAAAGAACACCATTTTATGGCACATCATCAGGCTGTAAATGGAGGCTTTCTTCTGTACAGAAAGAGCCAGCTTACCTGCTATCCTACACTGCTGAATGATTAGCTCTTCTGGCATTACTTCCCTCTCAGTCTAAAAAAATCTTCCTGTGATGCATCCTTGAGTAATCTCTGTTTCTCAAAAACAATCCCACTTCTTTTGTGACCCAGTGATCTTCTTACTTTTCTGAGTTTCATTGCTTAATTGATAATACCTAGTGGGTTTTTGCCCAAGAAATGATGATTTCTGCAGTTTTTGGTGAGCAAGAGCTGAAGCTGGTTTATTTGTGACAGATGTACCCTGGGAATCATAAGATTGTTTGCTCTGGATAAGGTGAAAATAAATCATATTCAATTTATGTTACAGTTTAAAACATCTTTTAAGCAATATAATAATCTGTTATTTTATTTGGTTTAGTTTTCTTTTTTGTTTGTTTTTTAATTTTTCCAAAGTGACTACCAATGGCCTGATGAGTGTTTAACATACTTTAAAATAATTTATCTTTCCCTTACACTGTATTCCTTAAGATTTTGTCACCTAACATCTCTCTAGTTTGTAATGATTCTGACAGGTTCTCCTTTCCAAAATAAAAACAATAACTCACTGCAGAAGAAATGGGAAAAGAGACTATAGGATTCCCCCAGTGTAAACAAACAAGCACAGAGGATTGCAGAGTTGAGGACAAAAGAACTGCCTGTCTGTAGACAGATTCATGGGAAATTCTGAGTTCAAGTGTCAAACCAGTTATTGATAAAGAGGAGATAGGGGTGGCATCTGAAAGATGCAATGAAGTGTTTTTAAGCATTACTTTTACTGCTGTTGGCTTACAACTTTGAGTGTGAGAGGAAGTGCAGATTTTCTTCTGATTTTCTTCTAAAACTTATTTTTTATTATTTTGCTTTCTACTTCTGCTATTAGTGACAACAGAATTATTCCACCTGTGATTTTTTTTTCCACCCTACATTAGTCTACATTACTCTCCAGGAAATGATAGGCTAGGTTTTATGTCGTCTTACTAATTGCTTTTCTTGCAGCAGTCAGTTTCCAGTCCCACAGCAAGGGCATAAGGACAAATTCAGTCAGTCTCAATGGGTTAAATTAAAGGCTGTGCACACTGAGGTGGGTGGTTTAAGATGTTTGGTTATTGTTTCATTTATCTAACCAAGGTATTCTGCAGGGATTCAGGTTTATTACTTCTCTCTTAATGAGGGAACACTTTTCATTTGCTATTTTGTTTTTAAAAGTCACGTAAACTCTCCTTGGATTCAGTCACATAGAATTACTCTGGAAATGGTCTGAAATCCCCAGCGCTTCATTATGGCACCATTATACCTCAGCAGAGGATAAAGCCTAAACCTTTAGCTAGGTTAAGTTTTGGGCTGTGCAGCACTAATGTCCTCTCTGATGCCCTTTCCCCGCTGGGTCTGATGACCTCTGCCATCCTCTCCATCAGCCCATGGGAAATCACCCCTCCCTTCACTTGCTTATCAGCCAAGTTCCTCCTTGGACCTGAGTCTGACCCGGCTTGTACCAAAGGTCTCCTATTCTCCTTCTTGTTTCCTTCCTTCCTGATTCCTTCCCCTTCTCCGTTGTGTCTCTTCTTGTGTGATTTTAGGAGGTGACTCTGGAGACAAGGCAGCTGCTTTTGTACAGTACTTGAAATGGTGACTCTTGATCCAGAAGATTCCCATAGGCCACATGTCTGAGCTCAAAGTACATAATAGTGATATTTACCCCCATGAAGTTACTCTTACCTCATTATTGAGGAATAATTTATATATATTTTAATTTTTTTAGAGTTTTATAGGACGTTATGAAAACAAGCAAGGCACTAGAGCTGAAATAATTTGATAAACTGAGCAAAATATGCCTCAGATTTGTGAATCAGGTACCCAACAGGTTTAAATTCTCTGTCATAATGCTATTCTCCCTTTGTGTTCTGACGTCATTGTAGTGTGACAATGAAAGGCAGGATATTTCCTTGCAGTTAATATCAATCTCTATTTATATCAATCTCTATAAAATGCAAAATTGTATAGAAAATTATGGGCTGGTTAAAGTGATTTTTTGGGTTAACATAATTATCATAACATTAATGGCACTAAGAAAACACATTTGCACTTTGGAGTTTTTTTTTTGTTTTTTTTTTTTAGTTCTTTTTTTTTTCAGAAATACAGAACACTGGAGTTCTACTTCTTTTTCTAGTTACAAGAACCATAAGAACTGTGTTTCTGTGGTGTCATTATCAAGGAGGTGTGTCTTTGATAGGCATTCAGATGCCACAAATATTCCTTGCACTGTTGTAATAGCTCACCTATATTCTATAAATTAGTCTTTATAGCTGGAGAAAGTCTAAGTGAATTATACTGTCTTGTAATTTTACCTTTTACAAAATTACAGGCTCTTAAGGGATGTTGGATAAAACTGGAAACACCAGCTCTCTATAATTATTTGTATGTGCCATTAGTTCTGGGAAGAGCAGTCAGAGGTTTTGGCTGGGGACCTGTCCTCCAGAGTGAGATTTTTGTGCCTTTATGAGAAGCATCAAGCATTGTTACCAGAAGAAGTCAACAATATCACGTTTGCCTCCAGTAACAGCAAATGCTGAAGGACTAATATTCAGTAGGGTTGACAAAAGTCTGTAACTTGGCACTGTACATTCAGATGACTCAATGGGAGAAGAAAAAAATAATTGTTTATTTTTGCTTACTTTCAAAGTGTTTCACTGACAAGGGAAAACAGTAGCATGCTAAGGGAAATGAGAATGGTTGTTACACAAGCTGAAACAACTGGGAATCTTGAAGCTGGGTTTTGAAGCCAAACAACATGTAGAAAATACCAAAAATGTTTTTATTTTCTATGAAAACATATATATCATTGTCCATTATAAAAGCATTCTCGTATTTCCTCAAAACATGAAAAATTAGCTAAACAAATGAGAAAGAAAAATAGCAACTGAAATGCCTTTTTCAAACTCTGACTGGTAAAAGGCAGCTGCAGAAGCATTCCAGGAGAACTGTGCTGGAATGTGCAGCTTGCGACACAGAACATGTTTGCATATGGCTGCATATTCCATATAATTCACTTTTTCAAATATAAGATACCAAATGGACTGTGGTAACTTCTACAACGTGGATAGTACAACCATTTTCCACTACATCAGCTCTCCAAACCTCATTCAAATGGCAACTCCTTTAGCCCTGCTTTGGGGGTTCAGTGATTAATATAATGAACAGCTGCTCCTGACAAAGGCAGCAGACTGCTAACATGATATAAAACTATATTAAATAATGATTAATTATAATGATATATGTTAAGCAGCTAAGATACTTAAGTTTTCTGTATTCCTCTTCAATATTCCCTTATTATCCTTTTTCTATGGAAGTTATTTGCAAGTAATAAAGGGGAGCTGGAATAGTTATCTAAGTGTAAATATCGTTAGTTTTGCCTCTTCTGGAAGCTGGGGCTCAGAAATGCTATTTTGTTCTTCCAGACAACTGTCTTTGCTGGCAGAAGGGCTCTGCATCTCATACCCTGCCCATCAGGGCGTTTGAAGGGTTTAGGAATCAGAAGACTCGATGAAATGCGACATTGTAATCCAAAAGAGGTAAGTGCTACTGGATCTGGATCTTAATACTTTGGTAAAGGGATGCAAAGTGAGCTTACTGCAGCTATAACTATGAGAGTGCATAGTTTCCTACTACTCAGAGGGAGAAGTGTGTAGGTCTCTGGCTTGTTGAGTTTGCTTGCTGAAGAACACTGCTAAAATATAAGTGGAGAACAGCCTGGTCAATAGCTGTCTAAACACTATGACAGCTAAAGTGATTGTTTTTCAAATTCCTATTTCAGCTTTGCAACAGCAATCCTTCTGCTTCACAAAATTACAGTCTTGATAGCTATAGTACAAGCATGTTATTGAGTAGTCCACAGAAATCAGGGTATTGATGGGTTTTGCGTGCACCACGCCATTCTCACGTATATATGCGATTCCATCACAAATGATAAAAAAATGGGACTGAAAATTTGAAGTAATTAACCGTCAAAATACCCTTGGGAGACAGAAGAAGTAAGTCACATTAGTGATCCCAGTAATGAGGCAGGATATGTGGGTCAATGGCACACGAAACATTGATAGCCAGCTTGTGCTTATTTTGGGTAAAAGTATATCCCTGAAGAAACAGCATTTTGGGGTGAGTAATAGTTAATGAAGCCATGCAACAAATGTGGCAGGAGATCAAAACACAGAAGGTAGGAATGTCTGCCATTAGAAGCAAAAGTCTGCAAGTAACTTCACTGTCATCAGTGCACGTGCCAAGAGAAGCCAGGTGCCACTGCAGCCTCACCTGCATTTTGCTATCTGCACATATCCTCACAAAGGAGCATAACATCATGATTTTTATTTTTTTTAACTTTTT
>VYXF01008715.1:0-31338 GCA_013397295.1 Polioptila caerulea
AAGGCACCCTTACATTTTCTCCTTACACTCAGTAATTGCTAACTTAAGTATTTCCTGAGCCAGAGAGGTTTTCTGTGGAAGTATTAGCTCTGATGGGTTTCTGTTCCACGCTCTTGTCTTCTGAGATCTGTGTAAAGTTTTAGCCTCCACTGTGTCCCCTAATGAACAGCTACATAGACTGGAAAACAAAGAAAGAGAGGTGGTTCTTCACAAAGTAGTGTCTAAGCACAGGGGCTTTCTTCTGGTCTGCTGAGATCTCATAATTCAAAATTTGAAATACAGATGAATTGTTTTACATTTACTTAAATTCAACTTCATTTATCATTTTGTTGTCTAGTTACTCAGTTTATAATGAACTTTCTGCATTTCATGCCAGTCAGCCACTACGCTAATGGACTTCATATCATAAGCAAACTCATATTATCACTTACTATTTTTTTCCATTTTTTTAATGAATGTGTTGAACAACATAGGTTCTATAACAAATCCCACCTGAAGGGTTCTGTTCTGAGGACTAAGCATTTTCTCCTACCCACTCTACTCACTTTTTTGAGCATGGATTTATCCCTGGCAGGTCTCCCGTCTTATGGCCTGGAACCTTAGTTTTCTTAAGAAACCTCTGGGGAGGAATTTTGTTGAAAGTCTTGGAAATACCAGTGAATTTAATCGACTGTCACCCATTCCTTTGAAGAAATATAGTGAGAATGCATTCAAACTTAAAAACAAATACATGTTGACTTTATCATCACCTTAACTTGTTCTCTGCTATTAATATTGAGTATTTAATTGTTTGTTAAATTTTCTGGTACAGAGTTACAGCTTTCTATTCTGTAGTTCTCTGTATCTTTTCAGAATTTTCTTGGTTTAAATTGGAAATTATTACCATGGTCTTGTGCCTACTAAGGCACAAACTAGAGATGATGCACACCACTAGGAACCTGGCTTCCCTTCATTAATGATAAAGCCAGAACAATCACAGTGAATTCTGATGCTGGCTTGTTTTTGCTGGGGGCTATTTATTTTTTAACATCAAATATAACAGGAGCAAATCTTGTGGCAATTTCATCTCACTAATATTAAGTTTCTAAACATTTCAGCTGGCTTTCATCTAAATATGTTTTGGAACATCTGAATATGAAAATATGTTCATATCTCAAGACTGTAAGATGCAGAGCATTTGAAGTTAGATTAAACTGTTCTCTTAAGACATGGAAATGCAAGGATTGAGGCTTAACAGAAGTCAGGGAAAGATCATAGGAAACCTCCACTGGGTAGTGGAGCTTTTCATCTGAATTTTGTTGTGAAGTATTTTCTGGAAGTTATTTTCCAGTTGAATACTTGCATTGAATAAAAGTAGAAAATGTCACCATTATAGATTTTCCAGCATTTTCACTCTGAAGTCATTAAATTTGATTTTAAAGCATTCTTTGAGGAATAGCCTTTAAAGCCAATTTTTATTCATCCTCCTAACTAATATTTTAACAATATTCCAAGCCTTGCAGTGTACTTTCTCACCAGGTCAGAGGTCATATTTTCTATTGAGCATCACAACCCATTACTTCACAATGTACTTGTATAAATCTTCTTGATTTATAACTTTTGTTCTTTGAAGTTTCTACCAAGTTGAATCTTTTAAAAAATGAGATTGTTTACATTTGAGTTTTATTCAACCTGTGTGGTACTGGCAGCAGCATGAATGCACATTTTTGGCAGAACCTCTGCCTTCAACTTTTTCCTTGACTCAATCTTTCCATTCTTATGCAGCTATGAGCTCAAGTGTCTTTCCCTTGTTTATTTAATTCCAGTGTTCTCTGCTTGAATTTAGCAGACCAGATGTTGAATTTTGTAGGCAAAATTTTTGCAAATTATATGAAAGGTGGAGATAATGGGTGATTTCTACTTCTAAACAACAACAGTATAATCTCGTACGCTTTGTAAGGCTCACTACACACCAACTTTAATGGTCAGTTGCTCCCAGAATTGTGCAATTTTAGTTTTTCCTTGTCCTAAGAGGTCTTTTGTTATTCAAAATGAGGTGAAATGGGTTCAGAACTTTCCTTTGACTAGGTAAGATACCAGTTCTATGGTTCAGCTTTTGATTTTTGTCCTCACTGTGCTCTCTGCTTGCCATGTTCAGGGCGCAAAGATTCTTCCATGGCATTATGGCATAACTATGTTTACAAGCTCATGGAGTTCATAAACCAAAATAGTTGATGGTGTTAAAAGGGACAGCATGGGCCTTTTCCTCTGAAGTAGAGAGTGGACTTCCTCTCTCTTGTGACTCTGCCTTTGGGACCAGAGTGGGTGTTAGCTCCTTCTGTAAAAGTTACATTTCTTCTTTCAAGGACTTGAAAGCGTTGGGATCAGGGTGAAACTCCATTTCTTGTGCAGACTCCTGTTCTTGTGCAGCTTTTCCTGATTCTGTAGACAATAAATTCCAATCTGAATATTTTCCCTCCTTCTCTACTAGATGTATGTATATATATTTATAGCAACATAACTTTTAAGTCCTTGTTATATATACTGTGGGAAAACTGGGTGAAACATGATGCAGTTATCCAGAGTAGAGTTAAACATCCTGCATTCTGCTTCTTTAAGGTAGCAGCAGTAACTGAGGAGGAGTCTGCCTTTCAATATTAAAACTGAAGTGAAGGTATTCTTGTTTCAGAGTTTTCATTTGTTTAGTAGATTTTTAAAATCATCCATAAAATGCTGCATATGCTTGTGTTAGTCAGGACTGTAACTTTTATTTTGCTTCCTGATGAATATGGCCAGTGACATGAATGTGGCCTAAAAATAGTTACATTTCTGCAAAGAGATTGAAATATTGATATTCTGCATTTAAACCTTGCTGATTTTGATTTTCAGAACCTGTTCAACAGTGGTTGGTATGAAGGGTCTAGTTACACAAAAATTTGTATGGAAAAGGTTTCCAGTGACAAGTTTATATCAGAGTATTCTCAAATTATGTAACCAGAGATGATAAGTTTGTTATAGATAAAATGTTTTATGTTAAAAACATTCTTTAAGCATTGTGTTACCCATCAGGAAAGAAAAAAAAAACCGTAATGTTATTAGAATCCCTTTAGGGAATGGGAGCCTAAGCAGGGAGATACTTTAGGATAGGAAAGGATTTGTGTAGTAAATTTGTATATGGGTATTTGATCATGTAGGATAGGGTGAAGTAAACGAAATTCTAAACAGAGCATGGTTCTAGGTCAGTTATCGTGGGAGATCCATGTAAGGCTGTGGGTCACTTTTCAGATCCCACCCTTCATCTCTGGCTGGGCAGGTTTGGTCTGAGAGAAACCATGGCTTTATTTGTATGCATAAGGGTAGATGATCAATTATAATTGCTCTGATACTGTGAGAGGTGTGCAGTTTAGGAGCTCTCTACTTTGAGTGAGCAAAGTTGAAGCTTCAGTGAGACTAACTGTGCTTTATATGCTCAGAGAGTTGCAGTCTGTGACTGATACCTGCTTGTACTGAGAATAAACCTTCAGCAGGTTTAAACTGCCATTTCTGCTGCACTTCCTAACTGCTTAATTGACAAGAGTTTACTGGTGAAAGCCTGCTTCTGAACAACAATCTCTGCTTGATATTAGTGATGTGCCAAAATTAGAGAATTTTGTCAGTGCCTTAGGTATTGACTCAGGTGTTTTAAAGGTAGTTTGTCTTGATGTGTCTTACAATACAGTGGAGCTCAAGAGTAACATCAAGCCCATTCTCATAAAGCGATACCAAATCCTTGTTTAAAAGTTATATTGAAATTGAAAGTTATGCTTCTATGCCCTCTACACTTTTCTTATGAAAATAATTTAAACTAAGATTTCTCTAGAAGAAATAGCATGAAGAATTAATTTTTAATGAAAGTATATGTTCTCTGCATGTACTGTTTCTAAATCTTTTGGAGAGAAGATGAGTCTGCTTTGTTTATAAAGCTTCAAAATGTTTTGGGGTGACTTACTACACTCTGAAGTTCCACTAAGCATGTTTGTTTGTATGTCAAAATTGCACTTCCTAAAGTTTACTCCAAACCCAATTTTAAGTAGTTAGCTGTTATTAAATAAGTGCTACTCATGAATCTACATCCAGTTGATATAAGATTTTGCTGATTAATTACTAGGAGCTCTTAGTGTCATGTCGCTTTTTCAAATTTTTCATAAATTTTGCTATAAATAGAAATTTTGGACAAGGTAACAGTTGTCTGTAGGTGCAGCCTCTTAGCTTTTTAACATTCTACTAAAGCTTGTTTGCAGTTTCTTTGGATTTTCCCCTCATGATAGAGAAAAGTGCATTTTACTGCCTAGAACCATCCAACATGTTAATTATAATCTTTCTGTTGAATAATTTGCCTAGTGAACTCAGATGATTTCCTCATTTTCCTTAATTCCTTATTTGACTGATCAAAGTTTTGCTGCAACGTACCTTGCCACCCCACTTTTTTCAGGCATGAATTAGAAAAACCTCTCTTTTAATCCTAAACAATATAATCTCTTTGCTGAAATAGCTCACCCCAAGAGTGAGAGTGGAGATGAAATTCAGTGGTGTAAGGAAACAGCCACTGAAAGTTCTCATAGACAGGTTGTGTGTCAGTCACAGCAATAGCAAAGGTAAGTTGGCAGTTTTGTCAGCTGTATTGCTGCTTTTGTTGTTAACAGGGTTTGCATTTCTAGTGGAAGGGTCAGCATGGTTTAATGTGCCAGCAACTCCTTGTAGCCGTGTCTGTAAGAGCTTGAACCTGAGATGGATTTCAACGTCAGTGCTGAACAAAACGAGTGGCTAAGAATGTTGCTTTTTCTTCATGCATAGAAAAATAGGAATTAAGTGACAGGAAAATGATCATCCAACTCCTTCATTCTACATGCAAGATTATTCCTTTAAGCAAACGTTGTTGTCTTTGCCTTCCTTCTGTGTTGGTTTTAGTAACTTTATGCATCTTGCCTATGTGACTTGATAAAGCTCATCTGAAACATGTATTTGTGTTGTATACCCATCTATTTCAGCTATTCACTCCTTGGCAAACATCATTATGTAATTAACTCTGTGTATTTTTCCTTTTCTAATTCTTTACGTTATGAATTAGACCATTCTCTCCTTCTGTTTGACAAGGGCATATTTTGTACTAATTGATATTACAGCATTGAGAGAAATTGCTTGGAGACTCCCTGGCTCCATGCCTAATTACCACCTACATATTCTTGGTTAAGTGGGACACGAGCAACATGTTTTTGAACACAGAGACATACAGAAATGTTCAGGGTTATTACTGAAAAGCAACTGCCCAAATCACAGTAACAGACTTCTTTTTTTTGTAAGTCAGGATCTTTCTTCCTGTTGCCTTTTGAAAATAATGTTCACTCTTGCCTCAAATGAAAGACCAGTGCAAACTAAAGTGCTACAACAGGGCAGAGCTAAGATAACTTTTTCTTTACAGTAAAAGAGAGTGGGAAACTTATTTTAAAATAAAATTCTTTTCTTAAGAACTGTGAAGCATTGGTGAAACCATCAAGGGTTGGCTTTGGTTATTTTTCCCCAAAGATTCTTTATCACCATTTTGCTAGAAGCAGTACAGCTGTGTTTAAGAGAGTACTTGCCAGTATAATTAGGGATGTGAAGGATTAAATTCACTTGGGATGGGAACATTGGTCAGAGGACCTCGGAGTGCTAATTTGTAGCATAAGCTTGCACCAAATTGTGCCAAAATGGGAATCATACTCAGTGTCCACCCTAAAACATTGCTAAACCATTTGAGGCAGCATCAGTTTAGTATGAAATGGAACATTTGCACATGGCTCTGGATATTGTTCCCATACTGAAGTGCAGACACAAGTTTAATTTTAATCTTAAGGCAAGTGTTTTGCGGAAAAAGCCCTCTGTATCCTGTTAATTTAGCAACTGTGGCTCCTTGCTGATGTTTTTCAGCCAAAGAACACAGGCATTCAGGTGTACAGGCAAAAGTGATGTTATTGCAGAGACGCACTAGGAACTTTAATGGTTTTTAACTGAAGGAGGGTTTTTTAGATTAAATAAAAAAGTTTTTTACACTGAGGGTGGTGAAACACTGGCACAGGCTGCCCAGAACCTAGAATCATGCACAGTCAGGTTAGACAGGGCTCTGAGCAATCTGATCTAGTTGAAGATGTCCTGACTCATTGTGGGGGGATTGGATTGGATGACCTCTCGAGATGCCTCCCACCCAAAACATGCTGTGATCCTATGATTGTTTACGTTGGTGTTAGGCTAAGCTAGTACACTTCAATGGTACTAGTCCAATGGCTCTTTTTGTTCCTGTCATTTTATCATTGGTAGCAGCATGATTATTATTTCTACAAGCTTTAGTAAGCACTATAATTTGATATTCTTATAAATTGTGTTTGCTCTAAATTAATGTTGTCTGTAGATTTGACTTTACTAGGTAATCAAGGAAAGTACAAGATGAATGTAAAACTGAACAAAAGCTTTCCACTTAAAAATAGAATGCTTTGTTTGGTAACATTAGGAAAAACTCTCTTGGCTATGCATAGAGGTGGTTCTCCAAGAAAGGTGGTTTCTTAAGAAAGGAATGTTCTTATTTGTATAGTTTTCTTGGCAGATGAAGGTGGATTTACTCTATACAGTGTGTTTTGAGCTATGTGATTTGTTCACTTACTTAAAAATACTTGTAGCCTGTCCTAACATTGTGCTTTGTGAAAAGTGAGCAATATCATGGCTGTATATGCATTAGGCATACTTTCTTATGTATCTGATGAACATGCAGATATTCTTATGTATCATGATGAACATGGCTTCTATGCAGCCACTATAATGTCCTAGCTTCTGTCCATTCACAGGGATCCTTTGTAGAGTTCCTGCCAGTAGAGACTCTGTCCAGTCTGAACAATGAGCCAAGGTGGGATTGGAAGCTAGAGTAAATGAATTGAATTGAATTTTAAATTCGTTTTCCCCACTTTTCTTTTCTGAGGAAGGTAAGCTGCATCCTGGTAGGGAGAGCCAACCTAATATTAGGAATATTTTTTACTTTTTTCTTGTGAGACAGTGCTTTCAGGCACATGATGTAATTTTGGTGGTTGTCCTGTGAGACTCGTTGGACTCAGTGAACCTTGTGGGTCCCTTCCAACTATTATAGGATATTATATAATTTGGTGATTAATCCAGATTTAGCCAAGTGATTCAGCTCTATAAACATTCTCTCTTGTACATACACTGTTGATGCTAGTGGAAGCTACAGCCGTGAAATTTACAGACGTTCCTCTGTATTCATCATGGATTATTGTCCATGGGTTTCAGCTTTCTCTATGGCTGCCCTTTCCACAAAGATTTTGAAAAGACTCCACACAGGCTTTGGCATTTTTTCCCTTTTTTTTTCCCAGGGAACACACTGCATTGCTCCTATTTGGTGGTGGTGTACAATGTGTTTTAGTTGCAATAGGGTTTTCAGGTGTTCATAACCACTCTCAGCTTGGGCACCTGGTGTCAAGAGGAGAGAATAAGGGTTAAAGAGGCATTTTAGTGGGAGGGGGAGAAAAAAGGCAAGATAGGAGGGAACATTGCAGGAGAGAGAAATAAAAAAGGCTGGGGGCAGGGCAGCAGCAATGAACTTGATTTTTTGTGGCATGAGTGAAGTAGACAGTGGAGTCCATGGTCATTTTACCAATCTTGGTAGCTTGCCACATTTGTTAGTGCTGTTCCCACTGGGTCTTGTGGGGCAAAAAGTGAATAATCATATGCAATTAAAATGCTTTATGCAAAAATATCCTGAAATAGTTTGCACAGAAACGCCTTAATTATTGAGTTCTGATGCTTGAGTTAACCTTTGTGTTTTAAAATTGAAAACTGATACAGTGAACAGTTTATTTCCTCTCTATTTTCTCAAAAAGGCATCTAATGTAAAATTCAATTCAATTCAATTGGATGTAGACCATGGTCCACAACTCTTCCACTGAGAATAGGAAAGGCATTGCAGTAACCACATCATCTCTGAATGAGGGAAGACTTTTCTACTCCTACTGACAGAATTTGGAAACTCTATCAATACGTACTTCATAAATATAGATGAAAACACATTTTTAATCTTTCTAGAAGATCTAAAGCATTTAAATTTAAATTTGCAGTTCAGATGATGTATCCCCACTTGGCAACTGTAAAATAGGTCTTTTTAATATTCACTCCAGGGATATAGTGAGAAAAATAAGATTAAAGATACGATATTAAAATAAGATAAGAGGTTTCTGAGGGTTGTGCTTTGTAGGGACGTTTGGAAATACTTGCTCTAATCTACTGAGACAATGTTTTACTACATATGAAAGATATCTTGAAGATGTGATTTAGGACAATGAGCATGCATTTTACATAAACATGTTTTATCCAGTAAAGACCAAGTATTGTCTTGAATTGATGAGTTTATTATCATGGCAATAATATAGATCATAGTAAAAAGATAATAGAGGAGGAGAAAGCCAGAAGGATTAATCATTGCAGTCCAGAGGTGAGTTATTTTAAGTACCAATGAGTAATTATTTTATATACCAATGAAGTTTTATAATGCAGACTTGATTTTTAACTTACTGAGTATAAAAAAGTGTTGATTTGCCATCCCTGCAGCATAAATAGTACATTTCTTCATCAGTCAGCAATACTTTTATTACTATAATTATAGTCAGAGGCAGTAGGTTTAGTAGGTTTTTAGGCATCTTTATCCAGATTATTATATATTTATTACTCAAGTTTCTAATATTTATTTTAAAACAGGACATTCCTAAACAGGCTATCCATGCAGGAACACTAAAGGCCTACCAGGAGTTACAAATGCACCCTGTATTGAAACGTGGCATGCTATTGTTCTGATGACCAGTATCTGTTCATCATGGCATAGAGAAGGCTAAGGTGCTAAAGTGGGAGCAACTACAAAACTGTTCTTTTTTGCCTCATCAGTCAGATATAAATAAAAGTACCAGTGATGCAGATCATGTTCTTGTTATTCCATCCTTCCCACTTAGTAGAGATTATCAGCATCCTTCAGTAGAGAAGAAACTAGGATGCAGTGGTTTTAGTATAGGCAAAGAGGAAGAGTGAGCTGTAGTAAAAATTCAAGTAGCAAAAAGGAGTTGTAAAAGTCACAAAATAATGTTCTCTGCAAAATTCCAGTGAAATTGACCTACCACGATCCTTAATTTCTGTGCTTTTCTCCACCCTGGAATTGACATCAGTATCAAGTTAGCAAATACTTAGTGGCTTCAGCTGAAGCATTTTAGCTCGATTGCCCTTGTTGAAAACACCAAGCAATGATGAATAGCAGTTTTTGAAAATGAAGTGCAGTTAATTCATAAATCTCCACACAGACACCCTCTTTCAGACGTATAGTAGCCCCAGGCCAGTATCTGCGGAGGAGTGGAATGCGTACGGATTCACAGCTTTACTTCACAAGTTTTTTGTGTGATTCCACATTTTCCTCCCCACAGCATTTTATGTCTTTTAAGTCTATTGTGTCTCAGAGTTTTTGAACTGTTCATGCTATTATTTTTTTCTTTCCACACCCTGTGATAGGTGAATAGCCTTCTGCATAGATCTTCATACATACTATTGCAATTATTAATGCTTTCATTGTAAGTGAACATTATTTATGAGATACTTGTAGAGTGATTTATCTCTTTTCAAGTATGAACAAGCTATCAGATTTAGAAATAAGCACATTTATATTCATTTCTCTGCATCTGTGATTGATGACACGACCACTGATGCTATGCTCTGTGTGGGGGAACACATTCTAGGGAATGCTGTGTCTGGCCAGATCTGGAGATACAGATCTTATTCTCTCTGTCATCTTTTGTAAGAAGATCTGGGAGGAATGAACATACAGGATCAGATTTGAGAGAAAGAAAAAGTGGTGAGGAATTCTCTATCATAAGCTTGGAATATAGGAAAGATTCTTCCTCACTCTGAGCTTTTAGGCTGACTAGTGGGGCTTTGATTTCCATTTTTTTTTGTTTTGCCTATTTTTGTACCTTATAAGATTTTTATTTATTCCATTGCTTTGATATTCCACAACTACGGTTTTTAAGAAAAAACCCCATAAACTTATTTTAAAATGTATTCTCTTTGTGGCATGCAAATTAATTGTACTTTCAAAGTATTTTCAAAATTTGTTTTGATACATCATTCTAATATTTATATATGTTTGTAAACAATGTGGGGTTTGGTTAATTATATTCAAGGAAGCTGAATTTAAGGCAGGCTGGGTAGAAGCCTGGAACCTGTGAGTCCTAGGAGAATGGAGGGTTTGTCTGCGTGTCTGGTTGTGAGAAGCAGGGCTTAGTTAGTGTTGTGTTCCATGTTGGCATAGTAATGGTATTTCAGTGTTTCGATATCTTGATTGTGGATAACTCAGGAGCTAGAGTTTGCACAGGAAAGTTGTGGGGATTTCCTCCAGTTTTATGCTTCTATTACAAAAATGGAATTCATTAACAGCTACTCAGTTATGAAAATGATTGTGCCAGACTACTCATCATATTTCCCTGCACATGCATGTTAAAGAGCTTTTCTCAATGACTGATTAAAATGTTCAGTAGGGACCCAATTATCATCTGAGATGCTGAGGGAAAAATAATTTCAATGTTAATTAACTGAGTTCTGCAGTGATGCTGGTGTATCCTATTGAAAGAAATTTTTTGTTGCAGACTTGTTTATAATACTATAAAAATTAACATTAGCAAAGTAAAACTTTCACTTTGAAAGACAATGGAAAGTTTATTATTAATGATTTATATCATTATATCATTTTAAAGCAAGATTATAAAAGTCACAGAAAGCAATGGCAGAGCCGTTTATTCCTTTGGAATTGCAAAGTAAAATTTAACTCCCAAAATAAATACACAAATTTGCTAATACCTGCAAGAATAAGAAACTTCTCCCATAAGACTTTTCTGCATATTTTAACAGTAAAATTCTAATTTTAACTGTGATTCACCAGAACAGGCTTTGGAGAAGCTTTTTAGTTATTCATAGCTGTTTTATGCTGTCAAATTAGAAATGTTTTCAGGCTGCGTCAATACTTGAGCAGTATAGAAGGAAGAGCCCCAGGGGGATCTTCCCAAAGTAATCTTCTGGTATTAGTGTTGTAATACCTTAGCATAGCTGACAAATGTTAAGTGTGTTAGAGGTGTTTTGCATCTTTTTTTTTTGTTTGGTTGGTTTTTGGGGGGTTTTTTGGGGTTTTTTTGTTAAGTTGCAACTAGTATAACTAGTATAACAAAGGCAACCTCTGTGGAATCATACTATTGTATTGCTTCATGTGGAATATCCTACTGAAATATTCTGCTTATCCCATAGACTAATAAAACCTCGTGGTCTTTGCTGCTGACATCACTGTCAGTGGTCATTGTCTGTCCCTTCAGTACCAGTTCCACCAGAGTTTTCATGAGTAAGGTGATCATTTCTAGGTTCTAGACTTGATCATAATCGTATCATACTGCTTCATGTGAGCAAAGATGTTCTCCATTTAGACTTAAGTATTCACTTTCAAAAAATACAGTTTGAAAAATGGCCCCAGCAGTCTTGGTTGTACCTTTGCCTACTGTTCCTGAAAAAAATTATGGGCACCTGTAATTTACTATGAGCATGGTGAAATCACAATGCCAACTCATAGAAGAAGGCTTTGACTGTAAGCCTCTGCTTCCTGAAGTTCTGCATATGCTGTATGCTTCATCCCATGTCCCAGGATGATGCAGTCTCATCCAGAGATTCTGGTGCCTCTAGCTGGTATTGGACTAAAGTCAAAGCAGCAGTGGTGCTAGAGACTCCTAGAAAAAAAATCTCTCCTCAGAATCAGTGGCTTAATGAAGTCAGTTCATCTGGGGTATTTTCACGGGGTATCTACTACGGGTAGAAGAGTAAGAGAGGGAGGGAAATCCTGATGGCTTTATGGTGGCACTAAAGTGTAAGGAAAGACAGGAAGACTCAAAGCAGAAACAAAGATGAACAGAAAGGACTGACTCCAAATATGAGGCTTATAAAGGAGATGCATGTCACTGCCTCTGCCACCTGGTGTTACCATGTGTGACAGGCAGAAGGATGATGAAGGATGATGAAGTGCTTCACGGAGTATCCACCTGATATATCTGCTCTTTGGAAACCAAATATTTGTGGGATAACTATCCTCAGAATTGCTGGAGTGAAAACACTTGATCTGGGCCTCAGATTTGAACTAGACTGTAGTAAAAGTCTGCGAAATACGTGTTGTGTAATTACAAGGTCCTCAGCAGCATCATTGCATTGGTCTGATCTTACTATGCTGCTCTACTTGGTGAAGACAGCTGCATTTAGGAAACCCCAGGAAATACTCTTTCCTGGGTTCTTTGGGTTAAAATATTGACCTGGGCTTCAGTTTCTTGTCCCTCCTGCACTGGAAAGAAGCAGCAACTATTCTCTCTCTACAACAGCTGCTTGCGTTTCTGTCTTGCCAGGCAATCTTTCCTTCTCCTTTCATCTTTTCAGTACAGGAAATTCTCTTTTCCTTTCACCTGCAGCAGCAGCAGCAGCAGCAGCATCTTTTTTGTAATCAAATAGTCCCTGTCCCTTATTCCCTTCAACAACAGAATTACCTGTTACTTTTACTATTTACTCTAAATTATCTTCATTTCCCTTATTTTCCCACCCCTGTCCAGAAGTTTCCACTTAACTCCTATGTTTTTGGCTGCTGGTATGGAGCAGAAGTGGTCTGGAATGGGTATTTGGCTCGAGTCAAACCCAAAAAGCCTGGATGCAGCTAGTGTAGAGGCTGTGCTTGGGAGGAGACATCTTCCAGCCCAGTGAGACACCCGTCTGACTGACCTTTTACCCCTCACACAAGTCATGTGTCTGCCTCGAGAGCATCTGGTGCTTAAACAGATATTCTGTGACTCTTCCGAGGGATCCTGTGCCAGACTGCAGGATCCCCAAATGGATCCCTGTCACTCTCACTCACTGTTATTGGACTTGAACACAAATACAATCTAAATGAAGACAGTATTAAACACTGTAGCTAAAAGGTACACTCTTTTACTAATTGGATGAGCTCTTTGAATCAAAATTTGTATAATTTAAGTAATAACTGCCAACTCTTATTTTTATTGCTTTTTATTGCCTCAGGTGAATATATTATTTTAATATTTAAATAATTGGCAACAGAAAGTTGACAGTTACTAGAAAAATTATAACCGTGAATCATCAAGTCAGACAATAGCTTTTTTTTTTTTTAAACAGGGCTGGGTGATATAAAAGACTTCCAGATGGTATTTTGTTCATGTCCCTCATCAAAAGAGAATATTCTGAGCAGACTGACCAGGGCAGGTAGTATTTCTCAAATATTGATGATTAGAAATTCTTCCTGACATGTCCCAAAGTTCACTAGGCACTCTCCACTGGGTGTGAGTGATAAAATGAATGATTCTGCATTCTACCCAAGAGCAGCATGATTGTAAGTGGAGCTGGTGGTTCCATTTCAGTGCTGTTCATGTGTTTTTACAGTGGGACGAGCAGCCTATGCAGAACTGAGTTGCTTTGTGTGGTGGATATTCAGGATTATGCTTGGTATTGTAGTTAATGAAGACAGTACAGATAGAGAAGGTACTGTGTGTCTAAAATTGAGTGCAAAGCAAACTGTGGTGGGAAATGCTTCATGAAGTTGAATTTGTAATTTACAAAAAAATTATGTACATAAGGATCTTGTCTTGGTAGGAACAGACTTCATCATCTGCTTTATTAATGGCAGTTCATTTTGATAGACTGAAGATGAAAAAAGTGTGAAAACAATAAGCATTGTTACTGCTCAGTAGTATTTTGGTCATTAACTAGAGAATATTTTCAAATTTGCACTGGTGGGAATGCAGTTACCAAAAAAGCATTTTATCACAGTGTGCAGGGACATTTAAAGCCAGCTGGTATTAACATAGCAACTTTGTACAGTTTTACACAGTCTGCTTGTTGACTCTGACGCTCAGAGTTCAGAATGTTTTTCTTTTAAATATAAACATCTACCTCACAATGTATACAAGACAGCTGGTGACCTGCTGGTTTGATGAACAATTGTAAGGCTTGTCTGTGAATAGTCACAGAATCATTCAGGTTGGAAAAGATCTCCAAGATCATTGAATCCAACCTACGATCCAACACCACCTTATCAACTAGACCATGGCACTAGGTGCCACAACCAGCAGTTACTTGAAGACCTCGAGGGATGGCGACTCCACCACTTCCCTGGGCAATCTTTTCCAATGCCTGACAACCCTTCCTGTGAAGAAATTCTTCCATGATTTCCAACCTGAACCTCCCTTGGCACAGCTTGAGGCCATTTCCTCTCAGTCACTGGCTGCCTGAGAGAAGAGGCTGACCCCCACCTGACTACACTCTCAGGCAGTTGTAGAGATGGATAAAGCCCTGCCTGAGCCTCCTTTTCTCCAGGCGGAGCATTCTCAGCTGCTCCTTCTAGGACTTGTGCTCCAGACCCTTCACCAGCTCCTTTCTCTGGACACACTGCAGCACCTCAATGTCTTTTTTTGTAGTGAGGGGCCCAGATCCAAACACAGGATTTGGAGTGTGGCCCTGCCTTTGAGGCCGCCTCACCACTGGCCTCCCCAGTGCCTCCCCAGTACAGGTGGATGAACCTGGTCCTCCTGGCCACACTCTTGCTGACACAGGCCAGGTTCAATAGTAACTTGGTAACAAGCAGATAATGTGTTCTGTCACGTGTTTGTTAAACACCTTCTACATAAATGCCATTCAAACTTTGTTGCTGTTGATAGAAAGTTTTGCTGAAACACATGCTCCAACTTAAGCAAGCAGGGCTGTGTTTGATATGACATATAAGAGTAAACACCTCTATGCAAAATAACATTCTAAAAATTATAAGAGAAGTAGGTAATTCCAAGAGGTATGTTAAGAGAGCAGTGAGGGTATGTGTGCAGTGATTTCACTGGTGCACTGAGATGTGTTAAATAGGTGAGAACAGCGCTGCTTAGAAAGTATGATAATAAAGTACACTGTGCTTTTGTGCTGATATTTTGCCCCCAGTTTTGCTTCATATACTGGTAAATGTTGACAGTTTTGATGTTGACACGTTGATGCCTGTTGCAGCACTGTCAGGAATGTTTTTCAGGAAGGGATGTCTTGAGATCAGCACAGATTTTAAACTGAGGAGTAGGACAGAAATGCATAGACAGTGGAAGCAAGGACAAATAACCTTTTCAGTGCACAGGGATGCAGTTTGGTTGTGTAAGGATGGGATAAGGAAAGCTAAGGCACAGATGGAACTGAATTTGACAAGGGGTGTGAAAAATACTTCCTGAGAAATGCTTCAAACTTGAAAGTATGAGGAAACAAGGTGTGGCACAGGAAGAGTCAAGTTTCTTTCCTCCAGCGTGTTTGCTTCCAATTTGAAAACTTGTTTTCAGGCAACTTGGAATAACTTGTTGAATACAGATTGGTAGCAGGGGTTGAGCAGATTGAACCAGAAAATATTTTTTCATTAACAATTGTCTTTGCCTGAGTGGATGTGATAGGCACAGCTTGGGAATAGACTCAATAAATTCATGCAGTTACAGATAATGTAGCTGACAGTTTTAGCGCTCCTTCATTCATTTGTTAAAATGAACTTTTAGGTGAACTGACAGTATCTGTGAGTTACAAACAGTATTGGTCATTTATCTGTTGCTTCACTGTATACCTTCTATGAATTAAGCAACAGTATCTGTTAGGCATGTTTAATTTTTCTGATATGCCCTGTCATTCATTTATTAAATCAAGGCATTTAGCAAATGCAAATGAGATTAACATTAGGTTGACTCTCACTGAAGCTTACCCAATTTCTCATCTCAGTTATGCTCAGTTAGGTGTGAGAATTCTTAAATGCTCATGTTTAATTGGTTTGCTTTATCTTGGGGGATAGGTGTAGTAAATACTGCAAATGGAGACTTCTAATGTGCAGAGCTACTCCTTTTACTGACCACAAGGAAGAATCCAAAATTTTACATTTTAAAGATTTTTAATTTGTTTTATCTCCATCCTGTTATTACGTTATTTCAAATTCTGCTGAAATCTTACTAGGTATAAATCTGTGTTTTCAGTTACAAAATTTACATACAGTTTATGAAAGTTGTAAAATAACATAACATAATATAATACCTTTCCTCTAAGAATTCTCATTTTTTAAATGTAAACTAGACCACTGTATATTTGAACTTAATACTTTGCATTGTTGAACCTTCTTTGTTACTATCTTTGGAACGAAGCATCCTGGCACTTGAATTTCCTTATGTTTGCACAATATGCAAATTAATTAAATTGAAGACAGTCTTTAAGAATATATTTGTTACTTAAACTGTTGAACTTTTACACAGCTTTTGTAGCTACATCTCTCTTTCATCCCTATAAGCACTCAGTACTGTTTATGTTATAGAGAAGGATATTTTAAAAACCTTTTGTTTTAAGGCATTTTCCATATATGTTAGATCAAATTATTACATAGGGTTTGTTAGGGATTATTTATGAGTTATATCTACTCAGTGTTAATCCTTTAACTGTCTAGTTGTTTGCCTTCTCTCCTAAATACTATTGCAAACTATTCTGTTCTTGGGCATGGAATAAGAATTAAGAAAAGAATCCCTATGAAATAAAGGTTATTTAAATTCCAAAACTTTATTCTTACTATAAATCAATTTATCTATTAACCTATAACACATTATATTATCCTTATTGGTAAATTCTGCTGTCATTCAGTCACTGTTTTTAGATGTACCCCAGAAGGCTGTAGTTCACTGTTACTTTCACATTAAATAAAACATGAAAGAGTACCTCTGACCCATATACAAGCTAGATTTCTCACCTCTTTATGTTGCCTTTGAAATATGATTCCTACTTTTATTTATGTAATCAAAGTCTATAGTTTGCTCATTTAAGCTTCACAGTAGTGTTCCACCTTCTGGTTTTCATTCTTTACTTTTCATGTGATGTCTGAAGCCACAGTTGAAAAGCAGAATTTGCCAAAGAGAGAAAACAATAGACAGGTAGCAGAAGTGGTGAACAAAATGTACCTTGGGTGAACACGTTGTTCATGCTTTCTCCTTTTGATAGCTGGCATTTGAAGATGTAGTTGAAACTTTTTATAATGGAAGAAAGGGTATGCATTTTACATGTTTTATCAAATCTAATTTAAAATATTTTTGAGATGCAGATACTTGTCAATAATGCTTGTGTTAAAACCAATAAGATTTGGAATCCTAGATTAAGTACTATGGATAAATTTGTGACAAATGAGCAATTCATATCAGACATGGTCACCTTTCCAAGAAAGCTGCTGTTCTTGGGATGCCACCAGAACCTTGCAGCGCACTGGCCAGAAGCCATCCTCAGTTATTGCTCCTGAAGTACATGGTGTTTGTTATGTGTGATATCAGAAAGTACATATCTGCCCCCTGTAAGGCTGAGGGAGTTTGTTATTGCCAACTGCCTCTGCTGGGACTTGGTTTCCTCCAATGAAATAAATGAAACCAAGCCTTGATGATCTGCTGATGTTGAATCTTAGATGTCTCTCTCTGCATAAGGTGGGACTGGCAACCTGGGCAGAAGCTAGCTAGCTAATTTATTCTGGAGATTTGTGATGCTTTTTGTGTTTTTGCAGCTCTTTCAAGAGAAGGAACTGATTCCAAAATAAACTTTGGAAGATTCCACCAGTTACAAACCTTAAGTACAATTGCAAGTGACACAGCAGTTTGAATTACCTGACTTAAATACCAGGATTCATGGACTGTCATTTTTAATGAATACACGCAACTAAGCTTCTTACATTTTGACTGTTTGGTCATGAATGAGCACTATTCTGTATATCTGAGCTTTAAAAAAAATCTTATTTTCAGATTCTTAGTTATCAAATCAGATCATATTAGTGCATGAACTGTAAACATTGGGTGCAGGCAGAATCTCACAATTGTGCAATAGTTCTGCTTTGTAATGCTGCTTATGAGACTTTTCTAGTTCTTTTCATCTGAACTGTATTCCTCTTTGCCTTAACACTTCAAGAAATTGAAAAGTAATTGATAGCAATTGCTGTTTATAAATAGCATCAGTCTTTTTGATAAAATTAATGTCCTGGAGCTGGTGTGCAATGACATCATTCACAAATCAGTCTATTGCTTGTTTTCCTTATTTTGAAATTTAATTTCCATTTTATATCAGTAATACAATCCAGGCATTTCAGTCCAAGACAGTGCTTCTTGGGTGGTAAAACTCAATAGGTATTTAGTCCCATGCCTTATAAATCTACTAGAGGCAAATTATAATTGTCTTGAAATACAATGCTTGTCATAACTTATTACAGTTTATGTATTATCTATTGTGTAAATACACTATTGGTTCCTTTAAGCACATACTAAAGTCAAAACAGAATATAACATCACAGTGGCCAACACAAGGACCCAGAGGATTGTCTGGGGTCCATGGTAGCTTTCTCAGAACATTATCAATTAAGCACAATAAAGGATTGCTTCTACTGACTAATTTGGATTTAGAGCTCCTGATATTTACTGACTGCAGAATATGAATTTGGTTGCCACATATTTAGATATTAGAAAAGAAAATGTTTCACTGAAAGAGTGGTCAGGCATTGGAATAAGTTGCCCAGGGAGATGATGGCATCACTGTCTCTGGAAGTGTTCAAGAGGTGTCTGGATGTGGCACTTGGGGGATATAACTTAGAGGATTATGGTGATGCTGCATTGATGGTTGGACTTAGTGTTCTTGAAGGTCTCTTCCAACCTTGATTCTGTGATTTATTTACTTAATATGATGGTAGTTGCAGAAACAAGAATTCATATAAAATGCTTTTAAAATTTATTACTTCCCTAAATGCATCCTAATAAGGTGGAATGAATCTAGAAATGTTTTGGGAGAGATGATTTTTTGGCATAATTACAGTTTATTTTTTAAATAGCTCTGAATTTTAAAATATGTTCTTTCTCATGTTTAGGTTGATGTTTAGAGATTTCCTGATTATTCATTTTAAATTTCATTGCAAAATGATAATGCCTCCAAGTGATATTTATTACCATTTTGTACAACGCCATTTTTTATTTTTGAGTTTGCTTGAACAAGTTAATTCTAGTATATTCATAGAGCTTTGAGATTGGTCATAAAGAAATACACAAAAATTAAAATTGACACTTTCAAATTTCCATCCTAGTATTAGAATCCTATAAAAATATATTAAAAAATTTAAGAGGCGTCACCCTGATTTTTAAGCTTTTTGATGCACTTTACTGCTTGACGACTTTCAAAGTTCATAGTTCTTTCTCACACACGGGTGTTATAATTAGAACATGTTTATGTTAAGATGATTGTTTGCATACTGTCTCTTGGAGTGAAAAAACAACTGNTATATTTAATAATATATATTATAATAGGTGTATAACACCTATATATTAGGTGTTATAATTAGAACATGTTTATGTTAAGATGAGGTTGTTTACATACCTTCTCTTGGAGTGAAAAAACAACTGATGGGCAGTTGTCTTGACCACTGGGATGGGAGAGGTGTCAACCTTCTCCTCCAATCCCTGGTCTGTGTAGAAATGCTATAAATATGGAGTAAAATGTTTTAATAAATAAGTTTATACCTTCTTCACCAGGGGGTGTCCATGTGTGTCTTTGCATGTCCAACAGCGACAAAGAGGAAGGATAAGTCAGATGATTTATTCTCAATAAAAATAATACTCTTGCTGAATATATGCACTGCAAGTATAAAAGATTTCAGCAGTGAATTTGGACTTAATGACTCTCTCTATAAAAATGAGACCTGTTTCTTGAAAGTGTACATTTTGGTACTCATTGCTTATATTGTCCAGGATTTTGGTAAGAGAGCAAATATTTTAAAAAAAAACTCAAAAATTTCAGGGAAGTGGAAGACAGGAAGTTTTTTTCTACTACATGTTTCCATAATTTTGTCTGTTTTATACAGTGTAAAAATATGTGCTGCAACATCAGTGTTGTAAGAAGAGTAAATAACTGAAATTTTTCATATTTCATCAAAAATATTTTTTCAGGTGAATATTAGGCTAAACAATTCAGGAAATCCTTTCTGCTACTGTCTGATCTGGTTATAGGAAAGAGTATGCAGAAACCAGTGGGAAATAATCAAAATGCAGTAACTTAGAAAGGATTTTTAGGTCTCATCTTTGGACTAGAAGAAGTCCACAGACAACTTCAAGCAAAAGACAGCCTCTGTTTTCCTAATGGAAAAACAATGTTGCTGTTAGATTTATTTGACTGGGAGAATGGAATCTCATGTTGAGCATATAAAAGGGTGTTAAGCAGCAAAAGTTAATGCAAAATTTCTTTCCAGGTAAGCTTCAAGTTAGTAATGGAAAGATAATCCCAGTAGTTATTGTGAAGGGGACATTGTGACTGGGGACAACTGGGAGTGTCAAGAGAAGAGGCTGTGGCACATCTGTACTGCTGCAGACATAATTCTGCTGACTGAATAGGCAGCAGATTTATGGAAGCAGAACATACAGGGTAAAAGCTGAGGCCAAGAGCGGGCACAAGGGAATACAGTTTGTTGAAGACAAAAGAGATATTGAATCAAGAGAGGATTTAATGGAAATGGAGTCAGAGATTACTTCTTTTGTCTGGAGGAAACTTTTAAAGCATGTCCATGAAAAGCCAAACCACACATTTATCTAATCAATACAGGCTGAGGAGATGAACAATGGGAAATGAGTGCCCATGTAAAAAGATACACGCACTTCTAAATGCAGCTGTGAGCTTGGAAGCAAATACTGAAGCTGTAAAGAAAAAAACAAGAGAGAGTCAAAATCAGAGAAAAAGTAAAAGTTATGCTTTCTAGTTGAAAATAACACCTGAATTATTTGAACAGCAGAGCTGTTTTTTAATTCTGGATAAGGCTTAAACAGAGCTACATTCCTTTCCTTTTTTACCAAACTATCTATGACATAATAGCTCTGCAGGCTCTCATAACTGAGCTCACATGGTGAGTGCTGGGATTCATATCTGTGCCATCCAGTGTTCCCACTTGACTAACTGACCTTTTCTGAGTATTATTTCCTTGGTAGCTGTGGATACCAAGACTAGAACTCCACAAAATTTAGCTACTACATTTCCTTTAAACATAAATGCTGTTATTATTATAGAGTTTCTGTTAAAAAAAAAAAAAAGTATTGACTTTTTAAAATCAATTTAAAATATCTCAGCAGTATTATATCCAGGATCTGTAATGGTTAGATGCTGTCAAATTGTTTTTTGCTATGAGAGTGGAGGCTACTTAGTGTTCTGTTTGCTTTCCTTTTTGTTACTGTTATATTCAGAGAATAATCCAACAATTTTGCTAAACCCTCTAAATTATTCTTCAATTTGTTTTAAATATTGTTTAAAATTAGCATGTTTTAAAATACTTCAGACATTTTGCAAGTGAATTATACAAGTCTCATGATTATCATGATTCTTGCATCACTTCTAAGTATTGGCAGCAGTAATTTAGATGACTATTCAATTTTTATAGGGAAGGTGAAAAGCACAATAATTTCACATGCAGGCAGTCTACAAGAGTCTGCAATATCACCTCTTCTACCTTACTATTTTGGAAAAATGGCAATCCATTTTCTTATGAAAAACACTAATGCCATCCATCAATGTGAAAATATCATTGGTCACTTATTCAGCCCATGGATTTCAATTAGCTTTGGATGACCCAAATTTTAAAGTGAGGACTGAGTGATGTGATAAACTGCTACATATCATGTTTAATCATGCCCTTGGAAACTTCCACTGATAGTTTCTTAAATGCCTAGTACAGAAGGTACTAGGGAGAACCAAACTTACCTGTGCAGCCAGTCACTGACATATTTTGAGTTGCAAGTAGGCACACGATGATTTTAGGATTTTTGAAAGGAAACTTTGGTAACAGTTTAATTGAAAATATTAAAGATTTTAAAACATAGTCTCTTCTGTTATGCAACTCTAGATACAACATACCTGAAGAATGGACTTAATGCTGAATGCTAATCTCATAAAAACAGATGTGTTCATAGCTAACAAAATATTTCATATGCCTTATTTTTAATAAAATATCTTAATATAGAGTAAAATTAATCCATCTGCTAAAACAGGACTCGTTCCTCTTTTATTCTTTTATTATTATTATTCTATTTCTTTCTGTTTCTTTTTAAAGCTTTAAAATAGCCTTTCTTCTAAAAACACTTTTTTTTTTATTTTACAAGAATTTTATCACTCGGTTATATTTTCATTTTAAGTGCTTTTGTTTGTATATAGACAGGCTATTGTGTTACATGATTTGGGCTGATACTTGTTGGCAGAAAGAGAGAGAAGTCTGTCTTGGCAAACCCTGATTTTTATGTAAAAGAACATCTGTGTATCTTTGTGGTGTAGCTGGATCCTCATAGCCTAAGAGAAAACTAGAATCTAAAAGGAAGCACATCTGTCCCCTTACAACTATAAGGATTATATATTTTGAGTTGAAGGGTAAGGATTTAGTGGTGAACCCTGAGGAATGCTACTGCTTTATCTGTTTGGCATGGTTTTGCTGCAAGGCAAGCTATATGCTCTTTGCTGTCTTCCTATCACTGAGCTTATACTCACAGTGGGGTTTTTTTTTAAATTGGCCATTTACCCTCCAGCTATGCCATGGTTTAATCAGTAGCTAGTGGCAGGAGAGATTCCTCCATTTGATTTAACAGTGGAGGGATGATCAGGTGGGGTTGAGACTTAGAACAGCCATCACAGCAGGAGCATTAAGGCTGGAAAAGACCTCCAAGATCAAGTCCAGCCTTTGACAGAATACCATGGTGCTCACTAAATCATATTGCAAAGTACCACATCTACTAATTCTTTGAACACTTCCAAGGATGTTGACTCTACCACTTCCTTGGATAGTCTGTTCCAATGCTTAACTATTGTTAAAAATTTTCCTAATATCCAACCTGAACCTCCCCTGATACAACTTGAGGCCACTTCCTCTCTGTCCTGTTACTGGTTGCCTGGGAGAAGAGTCTGAGCCCCACTTGGCTAACAGCCTCCTCTCAGGGAGTTGTAGAGAGCAAATGGCCTTTCTTCCATCCATACTTCCATGGGAAGATACGGAGTGTCTGGTGCTTGCTATTCCTCTTGGCTACTCAATGGAAACAGAGCACTTTGCCACAGTGGTTGCTTAGTGTGTTTTTATATTTTCCTGCCCCATCTGTTGGATTAGGTGCAGACTGCTCACTGCTGCTTTCTGCTTACACCAGATTTTAAGACTTATCCTTCTTTTGAGATTAATTATTTGAAATTCTTATGCTGCCACCATTGTTTAGCTGAAGACTTTAAGGACAGATGCTCTATTTACAGTGACTTTAGACTATGGACTAAGGATGACAAAGAAATAAAGACAAGGGAAATGAAGAGTTTGGATCAACATTTTCAGAAATTATTATTATTTCCCTGTGCCTTCTGAGTAGGGATTCATTCAGTTCATGTCCTAGAGTGCTGGTCAGATAAACTGTCCAGTCTTAAGTGAGTAGGTAAACATAGTGTAGGCAAAATACTTTAAGGAAAACAATGGTGTGCCAATGCACTTTCTTCATTCGCAGCAGTTTTGAGTGTATTGGGGCATACCTGTGCTTAGAGGTACTTCGCTCATTGAATTATCCATGCTTGCAAGAAATTTCCTTTTCTGCTTATTACACTCACTGTCTGAAGACTGCTTTGGTGCTGGAACAAGTTTGTGTTTTGTGCAAAAGAATGTTGAGAACAATCAGAATTACTGCAAAATTGATGTGTTAAAACCTAATATTGGTGTGAGAGACAAAGGGAATAAATCTTACTACTAAATTCTTTTTTAACTTTTTACCGCTGCTGACTCCTCTCCTCTCCAATAAGAGATGTCACCTCAAGTCTTTGTAACATTTTGTCTCATTTCTGGATGCTTTTTCATCAGTCTGTGTTGTCTTTTATCGTCGTTCTTGGGATTTTTTTGTTTGAGTTTTTTTTTGTTTAGTTTGCATTCTTTTGTTAAATGTTAGCTTGGCCTTACATGAAAGTCTTGAATTGCAAGAATTTATATTTTTACATTCCTGTAGGTGTAGAGCCTCAGTTATAGACAGGAAAAGACAGACATGGACATCTACTATGCCTTAACATCACAGAGATGCAGTCAGAGAAGCAGAATCTGAGTGATAAGATGAAAGCTGTAGGATGGACATTCCGGTGTGATTCAAAGATGTTTTCATATTTCAGTGTGAAACTTACACACAAAGTTTTTATGATTTATTCTGCAATCAGTCCCTCCTTGCAGAATGATGAGATGATGCAACTTGAGAGCCACTTTGCATGCAACTAGCTAGATTCTATTAAGAGTATCAAATTAGGGAAATCTTTGATATCAAACGACTAACAATGAGCTTCTGAACAGCCATTCCCTCTTACTGTCTCACTGCCCAAAACACTGACATTTGAGTCACTTTAAAGCTGCTTTTGAAATTTTGAGAGAACAGTTTAAAACCAATTACATATTAGATCTCCTGTAGCAAAATACATAGTTTAAAGTTGAAATTCAGTCTCTGCAATTGCAGAGTAACCAGGCTTGTAATACTGTCATTACTTTGGATTGTATTTCTGTAAACAAGATTGGAATGTCGCCTTTACCCCACTGAACTGATTTCATCGTCCCAAAAGTTTGGAAGCCACAAGGCTGGATGTGAACAATAGCCCAGCACATGTCTATGCATACTTTGTCTCTCGGTATCTCTTGGGTTTTGTTTACTTCTTTCCCCAAAGGAGAAATTTTTTTTGTTGCTTCTTAGAAGGCCATATGGTTTTTCCTCTGAACCATCTCAAATAAATTATCTATAATCAAAAGGAATGTTTCCAATCAATTAGTTACTGCAGCCGTGCACTTGTATTTCAGATTATTTACAGTCTGTAGGAGTTGTATAATGAAGATTTTAATGACTGAACGTTGGCACGTGTCCATTTAACAAATGGACACATGCCTCTTCTTATTTTGGAGATCTGGATGTCTATTATGCTTAATATTGCATATAAAGTTAGCACTTATAGAAGGGAAGAAAAATGTGCTTTAGACTGGAAGAAAGGAAAAAAAACTCACATTTTCTCTGCACTGATTTTTAGTATCCCCCAGGAGACGTAAATGCATCACTCATCCTTTCCAAAAACCTTACAGTTTTGTTAGTCACTAATTAAAAGTTGTCCAGTCTTTTTCTATAACACTGATAGTCACAATCACAATTTGTATACCACAAGGTATATGAAACCGTTGCAGCACATTTGTATGCAAAATTCTGTAACCTGTGATAGCTAAAGCATTTCATGTCTTGTAATACATGTTATCAACTTGAGTATTTCATTATTGAACTTTCAATTGAATTATTAATCAATTGAAATATTGAAAATCAATGAACTGTGTTCATTTTTTTTCTTGAGAAGTGACACAACCAATCTATGTTGTCAATGCAATATGGTATAGAAAGAAAAAATCTCTAATATTGAAATATACTGTGTTAAATATACCATAGATATGTACTTTTTACTTGTGCTATAAGTTTACTGAAAAAGTAAAAAAAAGAAGCTGTATTGTGTCCTCTGTCCCCATTAGGGAGGTTTGGAAATTTTTGTAATTTATTTTTTTATTTTGTAATACAGTTACATTGATGACCCCAGATCTCGCTGGGAAGAAATGTCCTCTGTGCTTCTTTGAAGATTTTAAAAGATTATTTCTTTCACCTGCATTATATGACAGTTTACCTGTCAGACAGAGCCTCTGACATTGATAAAATCTCATCTGATCTTTAGCTGTGGTTTATTTTTTATATTTTCTGGGTTGAGATAGTTGTGTGTTTGAACTTCTAACTTTGTGTTTTTTCATTTTCCCCCTTCTGACTTGTTCCCCCATCACTGCTCTCTGTCTTCTCTACATGCTCATTTTTGCCTTCCTTCTTGTTGCCAGCTCCGGTTAAAACAACAGTCATCAAGTGAAACAGAGTTTGGAAGTGTTTTGTTTCTCTGTTTATATTAGAAAACTAGCTAAACTGTGCTGAACTGCTTTTGCTCTGCTACTAGCCCCACGTGTCAAATGCAGTCATATGTAGCTGTTCTGTCTTTGCTTGGTGCCTGGAGAAGTGCAGCAGTCTGCAAATGATTTGCATGATCAGGGTGTTATGTTTTGCAGGAGGCCACCACCTCTTAACCCATTTTTTCTGTGTGTGTGATGGGCCTGCTCTGTGTTCCTGGCTAGCTGTAAAACTTAATGCTGCAGCCCACTGAAGTATTGATAGACTGTCACAGTGGAAGAGACAGCAGAGAGCCCACCACACGAACACACTGAGGGGAGTGCTGTTATAACTTCTCCACGAGGGGAAGGGCAGGAGCAGGCACTGATCTCTGCTCGCTGGTGACTGGTGACAGGACCCAAGGACATGGCCTGAAGCTGTGTCAGGGGAGGTTTAGGGTGAATATCAGGAAAAGGTTCTTCACACAGATGGTGGTCAGGAACTTGGAAGAGGCTCCTCAGGGAAGTGGTCACAGCACCAAGCCTGACAGAGTTCAAGAAGTGTTTGGAAAACATTCTCAGGCCCATGGAGTGATTTTTGGGGTGGTTCTGTGCAGGCTCAGGAATTGGGACTTCCATGATCCTTGTGGGTCCCTTTCAACTGAGGATATTCTGGTCTCTGTGATTCTGTATGCTGCTGCTGTGTGGGAGGCTTAAATCCTTCTTCCACTTGAACTTGCTAGTGCTATCAGATTGATCCACAGCTTTCTGAAAACAGAGGAATGACTTGCCACAGCTTCAGCTGACTTCAGACAAATCTTAGATTTTCAACAGGTCGCAGAGTGCAGGTTTGTCAGAGAAGGAAGCAAGATTCCTGTGCTTCTGGAGCATTTCAACTTTCCTGTACTTATGAAAAGAATAATTTTTTCCTTCCCCTTAAAAACCCTGATGGTGTTTTTTGGAAGGTTACCAGTGACACCTCATAGAGCCTGCAGGTAGCAAGGTAGCACAGTGACATATATTAACATGAATGCGTTTCTTACTACAGGATTACTTGGTAACATACTATTATTTCTATTAAGAGACCACCTCTAAGAAAAGCCCATAGAGGTGACAGAACTGGCCACTAGCTCAAGCATTAGGTACCTTTTGGAGCAGCTTAGAGGGCAACATGATTCACAGGCACTGTGCTGTCACTGCTGGCACGCTCACTCTTGCAGAGAGCTGTAATCAGATAGTGGTTTAGTGCTGAATGAAAACTCTTGCCTAAGCTGCAGTGATTGAATGTACTGAAAGTGTTCATCAAAAAAAACTCCTCAGAGAATTTTTTTGGTCCAGGTATTTTTATTGATCATTTGGCATGATAATGCAAACAATGTTTTGAAAAACACTGAGGGGGGGGAAAAGATTTAGAGAACTGAAGGAGGGAACTGAACCCTGGTCACCTACATGCTGTAGAGCATGTATATGATGGAACAGCTTTAAACCTGCTGATCTAGCATGAATCTGCCTATTCTTATCATTTTCGAGAAAGGAATCCTAGTTGAGTTTTTGTTTGTTTATGCTGTTTTGTTGGACTTTTTTTTTTTTACAAGAGTGATGTTTACCTTTGGGTTTAAATCTGTGAATCTTACATGAAAAGATAAAAGCAAAAGCACTAGAGACTTAATCCTCACAGATTCGAGAAGATTTAAAAAATTTGTTTGTTCTCAGTAGATTTACACAGTCATTTTAAATGTTGATGGCTCTCCATTTTCTTTGTGTAAACTATAAGAAGCATGGCTGATCAAAAGTACAAGAGAGAGTTACAGCACAGTTTCATTCATTTATGCACAATTTATCCAGGTTTGGCTGGATTAGCATGAATGTATGACCATTTAACTGCAGGGAATTAACTCAGATCTATCAGAGTTCACTAATTAACTGGTTTTCTAAACTACATTAGTGCAGTGACAGCTTGATTCTTCCAATGCCACATTACTTTTTTTCAATCTTCATTGCATCCTCAGTATCTAGATTTAAAAATTATTTATATTTTCAAGACTATCCACTAATGAAAAATTGATTGCATTTTTTTAGTTCAGAAAGGAAGGCTATGTGTACAGAGGTTCAATTATGAACCTACTCAAGTAATTTTGAACCCAGCTACCTATCTGAATGAATGTGCTACCTTAATTATGTATTACTTGAAGGAAACCTAAAAATATTCAGAGAAATACTTTTCTTATCTTTTAGAATAATCTGCATAGCTGTCTTCTTTTTGAGATAAATTGTTGCATTGATATCAAGTATGAGATGACACTTATCAATAGATCCTTTGGCACATGGATTAAAAATGTGATGTGGAAGCTTTTTAAGAAGAAAGGAGACTTCAGATTAATTTGTACTATTACAGAAATGGAGGCTGCTTTAATATGTAGATGCATGCCAGTACATATCTTGAACGGGGGAAAAATGCTTCTTTGTGAATCTACTGATGAATTCCTCGTGGTGTGATTAAACAACAAACTATGTTAGATCATTAATTTCTGGTAGTGGAAGAACCTCAGTCCCTCTTCAGAACAACTGTTTCAATTAAAAGTATTAACTGAAGAAGAAAATTTCAAGTGTTGTGGTTTTTGAGGCTTGATTCTCTGCTCAGTTTCTCTGAGTGCAAATGAAGCACTCAGTATGTGATGTCAGGCGAGTTTGGAGGGACCTGGTATTGCCTTAGTATAAATTGCAGCATTCCGTGGAGTTTCAAATTAGCAGCAGCTCCTCTTGTACTGCCAACATAGTCCTTTGCAAGATGCCTCCCAGAACAGAGACTGTTTCAGCACTTTTTTCTCTTTTGCCCATGTCTCCTGGTATACCTGGTGTGCGCCCATATCCACACTGTGAAAAGGAGCCATGGGCATGAGTTCCTTCTGTTGGCTCCAGCCTTTTTCCCCAAGGTGGCAAGAATATGCAGTACAGTGCAGTTACTGCCTTCTGGTATGGTTCATCCCTCTGTCTTTCTCTGTTTTAGTGGGAAAGGTGTCTACAGAGTAGTTAGTTCTTATTTTTCTGATGACTGTGCTGATGTGGAATTTGTGCCTCAGTCTGGGGGCCACTATTTGATTGTGGTTCTGTGTATTCTTGATGCATCTGGTAGGGACAGAAATGCTCAAGTGTCACTTCCCAGTGGTATGTGGGCTGTATCCATGCTGGTAAATAAAACAGGCCAGGGATGATTCTCTTGTCCTTGGGCTAAAAGGCACAGCATGCCTCATCTCCATCTGGCTACATTCTCGCTTCCCAAAAGAGGGTGGCCTCATTCAGCCTGTCCCTTGGGAGCATTCCTTGGCCTGTGCTGTCCCCTGAACCATGCCCAGCCATTGTCTGGAAACATGTTAGATGTCAGGAGCCAAAACTGTGCCAGGGAGCAGGCTTACAATGGAACAGCAAGGGCAGGAGCATGCGGCATGCCAGCACATGCTCCAGCCCTTTTTGTTCCTGGGACAAACATAACTGTGTTAATACTGATATTGCCTAAGTTTAGCAGTGTCTTTAAATCCTGTTTTTAGGCTTTCTGTCAGCCCTATAATCCGGACTATACGATTGTATTAATTTTAAAAAACTTTATTTAATGGAATGTCAAATAATATTACAGCAAGAGAGAGTGCTAATAATGGAACACAGCAGTTTTATTCTTTCAGCAGTACAAGACAGAGGTAATACCTGCAGAGGCTTTCTTTTTTTGAGCTGAAAGGGGTAGGTGTGTTTTTTCAAACTATTCTTAAACTGAGCTAGTACATATGTAAATTGAAATGCATGTATGTGAAGTTCCAGTTGAGGAAAAATATAAATCCTAAACAGATTGAAACAAGGAAATTAATTGTAAGGAAATGTCAGTTAATTTCAGATATCCTTCTTTATTTATTTTAAATAAATGCACATTTGTAAAATATCAGGTTACATATTCCAAACACAACTTTAACTCTGTCCCTGTTGCCATTCCCAGTCTTAGTCTGCAGACCAGAGAACCCCTACAGTCAGAAGTTCTACATCAGATAAATTCTGAGTATGAGTTACAGCCATCACATAGTATGGTTACTTTGGAATATTTTTACTACTTAGTAAGAGAAAAAGTAGATATTTTATTTTGGAATCAAAGTGCTGTTATGTGGATTTATGGTTTATAACGTTGGCAGTGTTTCTGAATACCTTCTTTTCCAAAGTACATAAATATAAAGTGATAAAAGTTTTGGGTTTAGCTTATAAATGTAGTTAATAATCTGTTCAAACAATAAAAAATTCTATTTATTAATGGCCAAGAAATGTTTGGGGGTTTGGTTTTTCTATTTACAGGAGAATCATATAAATCAACTGGATGAAATGAATAGACAGTGAATATCACAATGGTTTGGGGGGAGTTCATGGCACACTAGTTGATCATGTGGAACTTCAGTTATTAATCAATTAAAGTCATTAGTGCCTCCAAGCCTTCTGTAAAGGTCACAGCCTTTTTTAAGGATTTCGTTGGTGAGGAGAAGATCTATTCCTGTTGGAGTGCAGCGTGTGCAGGGCTGTGCGCTCCCCGCGGGCGTGCCGAGGGCTGTCCCGCGTGCAGTGCTGAGCAGGGACATGTGAGTGAGAGCTCCTGTGGCTGCAGGAGGATTTGTATTGATCCTCCTGCTCTGACATCCCGGGTTTTATCGTGGTTACAATACAGGCAAACACGTCAGGCAGTTAAAACATGTGAAGACATGGTTCTGCTTGATTATTTGACTTCCTGCAACTAATAATGAGATTTTTGAAAGATTTAGTGCTATGCCGTTGAATATAAAAGAAGTTTGGAGGCCTGTATGTGCAATGGAGTTAGGTGTGGTAGATTGAGTTTGTCCTGGCATCTTTATTGCAGCTTCCCTGTAGGCACTATCAGCTGTAATCAGCATTGTTGCCAGAAATAACATTGCAGTGTCAAAACCATGGGTGTTTTAAGGGTATCGTCAGGGGACTTGAAGTGTTTGCTTGATTGTTTAAGTTAATAAAGACCCACTGGATTTTTTTCCTTTCCTGGGTTGTTGTTGAATCCTGTAATTTTATTTCTTTTTATTATTATTTAGAAAAACTTCTGGTGTTCAAATTACATTGAAAATATCTGCTTAAAGGGAGAGTGATGGCCTAAAAATAAAAGAAAGTCCTAGCAGGATTTGGAAGAGAGAAAAAATAGCTAAGATATAATTTAGCTATTGCATCAGTCATTGTTATATCTACACTTGGAACAATTTAGCAATCTTTCAGTTGCTGAAATTTTTTTTCTGGTTTTTTTT
>VYXF01008715.1:31399-55541 GCA_013397295.1 Polioptila caerulea
GATGGTTGGTTGGGGTTTTTATGTGTGTGGAGGGGTGGTTGTGATAATGAATAGAAACTATCAACAAAAGTTTTAAATTATGCCTAGGCAGTGACCATCACATCTTACATTAATGATTCCTATCATAAGAGTGAGTCTTGATTCTCAGACAGATAAAGAATTGGCAAACTGAAATTCCTGGAGTCCAGTTCATCGTGTTATTTACTAAAATATAAAATAAAATAAAGTCAGCACATTCTTGACCTCTGATTTCTTCTGCACTCAGAGGCTGGCTCCTGGGCCCAGGTGCTGGACACTCTTCAGTGAATGGGTGACCCTGAGATCAGAATGGGGTAATGTTACTGGGAAGGACCATCAGCACAAATCTAAAATTAGTAACCCCTATGATAAATACTTTAGAGGAGTGCCTTATTGAGGTCATCAGTATATGCTTCACAAGGTAGTTAAAAGATCAACTGTACTTACAATAAGAATATATTTTCTATTATATTTGTTGTACTAAATGAGATTATATATATTCCCTTAAAGAAAAACACTTCTGGTTATTTCCAAATAACAGACTTACAATGACCAATCCTATACAGGGGCCAATAGGTTTCCTGAAGAGTTACAATGTTAGTATTAATAATGGGATTATTAGATGTGAAGTAACTGTAAGGCTTGCAGTTCTAATTTGTGCTGCTTACTTATTGTGCTTCTGTTTTTGAACCAATTTCAGTTCAGCAGTCAGTTTCAGTGTTTTTTAGACCACTTCTGCATGCACATTTCTGCACACATTACTCTGCCACATTGCCTGCCCTACCAATATTGCTCATAATTCTTTGCATGTCTTTCCTTCAGAACATGGAAATTAGCACTAAAGACTTAGATTTAGCTTTAGGAAAGGCTTTTTTTCAGTCTAAAGGAATCTCATGGTGTCACTTTCAATCTCTCCTGTGAAAGTTAAATTTCTTTCTATTGCTTCCTTTTATGTTCAGAAACTTGAATAATTTATTACAGCAAAGGAATGTGTACCGAATCCAGTAACCAACAGAGGATGTGGAAAGATTTATTGGGAGAAACATTAAGAGCATTCTGGGCCAGGTGTATTTTATTTCTTTTTGTGAAATGGAAAAAAAGTACTATATACCTCCAGCCAACTTCATATATGGCTGGAAGCCCATTTGGAAGAGAGTGTCTGTAATTGTGAAGTGCTTCTTGAGATAAACTGAACAAAAAAGTGATGTAGGGCACAAGGAGATTTGGCCTTGCTGAACAGCAAGAACCGTGTTGCTCGGTTTTGAAAACAACAGCAGTGTTTGCCATCTGAGTGGGTGTGAGCATCACTTCCACTCTCCTTGTACTTCATCCCCATGGGAAATGAGGGACTGAATGCCCTGCTGAGCCAGAGCATTGAATTCTGAGTTTGTCTTCGCACCCTTGGTCCATGACAAAAGGTTCTGAAGGAGCAGGACCTCAGTAGACTTCAGCACTCCTTGCTTAACTGAGCTGTCACTCTGTGAACAGCAAGGCACACGTCATGGACATGTTTATTATCCCACAGTTTTGTAGAACTCTAATAAATAATTTTACTGCATATTGAAATATATAACATGAAGTTGTGAGGAGTGTAATCTTGTGCAAAGCTACAAATTGTAATTTACTTATTTGATGATATCTAGGACAAAATTCTAGGCAAATACAAAAATCATTTTTTCAGGAATAATAAAAAAATCAGTTATACACTAGCTATTTCTAATTCGATCCAGTTACCTCTCTGGCATGTTTCATTTCATTTATGTAAGTAACAAAGTTAACAAGAGCATTATCATAGGATCATAGAATAGTTTGGTTTGGAAGAGTCCTTTAAAGGTTAGTTGCCCATTCCAACCCCCCTGCAGCAAGCATGGACATCTTCAACAAGATCAAGTTGTTCAGAGCCCTGTGTCCAACTGACCTTGAATATTTCAAGGGATGAGGCATCCATCACTTCTCTAGGTAACCTGTTCTACCTGTTTTACCTGCCCATCATAAAAACTTTCTTCTCTATATCTAGTCTGAGTTCACTCTGTTTTAGTTTAAACCATGTCCTGTCACTGCAGACGATACTGAAAGGTCTGACCCTGTCTTTCTTGTAGGTCCTCTTAAGTGCTGAAAGGCTGCAATAAGGTCACCCCAGGGCCTTCCCTTCTCCAAGCAGAACAACCCCAACCCTTTTAGCCCTTCTTCATAGCAGAGGTGCTCCAGCCCTCTCATGATTTTTTGTGACTCTCCTCTGGACTTGTTTCCATATTGAGAATATTCCAGGGACACCTTTTCCCTTTCAGTTTTTCCTTCAACTGCAACTTCTTAGTCTCCAGCTCCCCTCTGTGCTAGCTGAAGAAGCAGGTCCCTTCAGCAGTTGCCTTATTTATTAAAAAGCAAGTTTTGATATTGTGTTTTTATGTAAGTTGTGGAAACGAGGTGAAAAGATGTGGAATCAAACTGCTCCATCCTCCTACCCCAGGCAGGAAGCTCTATCTGTATCACATTTTACATGGATATGAGTCTTATGTTATAGGACCCTCATGATGAGTTTCCTTAATCTGTCCAATAATCTCTTCCATTGTATACTAGTCCTTACCTATTGCTTCCATCATGGTATAAATGGAATAAATGGATAGATAAAACCTATTGTTTTTCATGGCTATGGAGAATAGCTCTTGAATTCCCTTTGTAGATTCTCTCTCCCCTAGAGTTTTGTAGACCTTTCTCTGTTGCTTCACAGAAATTGTTCCCTCCTATTTCTCGCTCCAGGGATGTCTCCATGCCTGACTACACCTATTGCTATTTTCCCAGTGCACAAATGGAAATCTTACTGGTAGCAAGAAGCCAACCTTTTGTAGTCCATACAATTAAGAAAACTTGGTAATTAGGCAAAATAATCTTTCAAATGTGAGCTGGGGTGCACAATTAGAAGCAGAGAATCAATGTCTCATTTTACTGCTGTTTCTTGTGTTGGTTTCTATACTTGCCTATCAAAATCAGACAAGTTTTTGAAGTTATTTGATACAGAAATCAGCGTAAACCATTGAAATCCCAGTGCATAAATGCCTTTGTGAATTCAAGTAGTTGGTAGACTACAGATGGGATTCAGTAGGTGCTTAAGTTGCAGGGCTTTAACTATGCTAGTCGATTAAATCCTGTATTTTGTTCCATGTTTTCAACCCCTAAATTTTTACTGCCTTTTAGATTTTAAAATTCAGTTAGGAAGCAGTGACAGAATCAAGTTTTTTTGTGGTCTCTGTGTAGATAGAATTCTAGCAATTTTGCATACAGGAAATTGGAGAAAATGGTTATGTTACTATGAAATTACTCTTCTTTAAAATAAAATTTTTAGAAGTTCTTCTGCTAATAAAGAAATTTGTTTCTTCACCAATCATACGGTAATTTGGCACAATTGAACATTGATTGTAAATATTTACTTTTTCCTTTTTTGTAAATATATTGTTTTCCCAACTCCCTATTTTTTTCCTTTTCTTTTTGTTCCAGGACCCTTTGCTGCTTCAGGAGACAGTAAATTCTGCTGCTGCTCTTATCATGGCATTAATAAAGGACAGAAACCCGGAGCTTATTGGCCAGCTGTTGGTAGCATAAGACCACAAATCATGTGTAGCTTTTGGAAATGTCAGTTTTTCATCATCTGTTCACCAAAGGTCTTAAGCCACTTTATTCTTTGTTGAAAACTCTGGATTTATGCCATTTATTATTAAGATCCTTTAACATCCTTTAGCATATTTTTGATATTTAAAATACAAGTCTAATATTATGTATAAAGTGTAAAAGGAAATACAAATAAATCTGAGATGCACTGGGTATATACTGTGTGGAATGATACTGAAATGGTTTTTAAGGTACTGATCATTTTAAAAGGTGCACAGAGGACACCAAAGCATTAAAGCAGAATTGTCTTTAACTATGTATGTGTTGTGGTCTAGGACTGCATGACTTAAGTTTTATTTCAAATAAATGAATCCTGAATCACAGCTTATGTACTTTATATGAAATTATTTAAAAATTGCTGCTGTAATACCCGTTAGTGAATGCAGAGTTCCTTACAGAATGTGGCTTTCCTGACATAAAAAGAAATGCAGATTGCAGGAAGTGTTGGAAAGGTTAGGTACCTGTTCTCTGTGGAATGAAGGTAACCTCAAATCAAAGAAAAGATACACATGGGTACAACGAGGTGCTAACCCCCAGTTTTCCAGTGCAGTATGCTCTGGCTGTAGCCTCCTTGGTGCTACACTTCTTCCAGTGCCCATGTGCCATCATTCAGAGCTCCTGTAACTCCACTGAAATTGGGAGAGTCTGTTAATTCATGTCTAAGGATACAATTCTCACCTCTTGCTGGTTAGCAGATGAGCATTTGTATGTGGTAAGCAGCAGGAAGGAGAGCAAGCATTATGAATTCAAAGATGTGCTGCATTGATGGTCACGTGTGGACCATTGGGACAGGAAGATGAAGTGGTGAATGATTATGATGTCAAGTATCTCCAGGTATCACAACCACTAAGAGCAATACCAGCAGCATCCCTGAAAACATACGTCTTTCCCTATGCATCAGACCCAGGAATTTTATCTCTCCTGCAATTTGTGAAGGGGCTCGGTTAGTGTCTTGCATACTTGATATGGCTGGAATAAGGTCTTGGAAAAGTGTCCCCACCAGAAGTGTCCAGTGAGTCCCTCATTCAGTGTCACTGTCAGTTCAGCAAGTTTCCCTCTAAAAACAGCATCCCTCCCCTTATTCCCAACATATTCCACTCCCTCTGGTGCTCAGACAAAACTTAGGATAAGGTCCCTGCTTGGCTCCTTTCCTCTTTCCCTTCACATGACTGTTTTTATCTCTGATTTAAATCCCTTTTAGGAGCTGATCTTGGTCCCAAACTTCCTTCACTGCGCAATAAAATAAAGAGTTGTTAGCTGACAGTTCTATATCCAAAGCAGACATTTTCTTCCACACACAAATCATGCAAAGATAACTAATAGAGTTCTTGTGCATCATCTGCTTTCTTCTTTGCTTCTTTCTTCTCTCTACTTTGATTAATAATTTGTCCTTTTCTGACATTGTAAGCATTCATATTATCTCTGTGTATGGCTATACAATGGGCATATTTTATTCATGCATATATTCATGTCTGTGCATATGCAGAGCACACAAATAAATGAAGAACTGAAGAATTTATTACTGATATTCATAATTTAACAGGACATCTCTCACAAATAAGTTTTCTGAATGTGCTTTTACATTAATAAATTTGAGGAATGCATTTGTCTCACAGGCTTTTAAAAGACATGATAAAAGACATCTTTCTGACTGTATTTCGTTATTCTTGTTTGTTTGAAGACTAAAATGCAATCTGTGATGTGTTTTCCCCGAATAATAAGGTGAATTTAGAAAATCCTTCATGTTTTCTATCCACACTAATTTATACATTGTGATACTGCATTAACATTGGTTTGTGTGTAACATCATTTACATAAACAGAGCTTTTATTTAGAGATGTTTTACTTACCTTATTCTCCTAAGAGATTTCAATCCAATTAAAAATGATACCGCAATGAACTGCTGTAACAAAAAAAATATTGTAGTTGTTTATGAATTTATTTTGAAAAGAGAACAGACAATGCACAAGAAAAAGTAAGTTTTGGGTCAACCAATATACTCAGTACTAATCCTAAATGGAAGATAATAAGCTTTATTAATGTACTGTTAATCATTGCATTATGGCTTTTTAATCTTTAGCAATCTTTTAAAATCATCTACAAACACTGAAAAGTCCATTTTGCTGGAAGCAAATACAGTAACAACAGAACTACTAAAACAGATCTTAAAATACTAAAATTGCAGTAAAAAAAATAAAAAAGAAACTGGATTGTGATTACTGCTATTGTGTATCCAAATCAAATTTAAATGGGTTTTTGGGTGATTGTTAGTACTTACAATGGGAATAAAGATATAAAATGAAATTAAGAAACTGGCTGATTGTTATTTGTCTGTGCATAGCTTCTCACAAATAGCAGTATACATGAGAAACTTGGCAGCCTTTTGTACACACATGCTGTTTTGAATTTAACTAGTGAATCAGTCACCACCCATCTTGCTTTGAACATTTGGACAGAGATAACAGAAAGTAAATAGAAGCTCAGACTCTGCCAGCCTTGCTTACCTTACTCCTCAAGCACTCTAATTAGTATTCCTTGGGAAGTGTTCATCAGTAAAGAGAATGCAGAAAGTGGCCTTAGAAATGCTTTTCAAAACTGTAAAGTTGAACAAATTAGATTTGTATACTGAAACTAACCCATTTCGTGCAAAATCTGAAATCTGTGTTTGTCTTCAATCAGCTAGGTAGAAGATTTTCTATTTAGTCTTCCTTTTTCTTTAGCTTTTCAGACAACCTAGCTTGAAAAAAAATGGCTTGATGGTCCTCTGAAGAAGAAAGAAATGAAAAGGGTAGAAGACAGTGGCATTATAAACAAGAAACCTTAACACCCCAAAACTATACCAAAAAGCAAAGAGAAATAGAGATGATGCCTATTGTAATCAGTGACATAATAGAGTCAACTTTGATTGAGCTCATCTTAATAATTACTGTAGGCTGCAGAACAAAAATTTTCTGGATGTTGTGGAGCCTTTTGTATTCAAATTTGTATTTCTATATGACAACAATGTCTCATCATCTCCACAGTTCTGTTCTAGGTGCCATCCAAAGAGAGGCTTCCAAAGACATAAAGTTTCCAATTAATGCTTGGCAATTTCTGAAGATACAGCAGCTTTTCCTGTCTGTAGGTCATTCCACCAGAGAAGGGTCATACTTTGGTTGCTCTGTTACCCCTGCCTTGGACACTTGCTACTTCTCATGGCTTTTTATTTGGCTTTTATTTCTGAAGAAGAGCACATTCACTTTAAGACATGCGAAAGTTTTTTTATTTTGTATCTCCTTCCTCTTCATCCATAACTTTGATCTGAATAAAATGTAGTTCATCTTAGCAAGCATCTGACACCGTGCAGACAATCCCTTCATTGTTGTTGAGGAAGGTTTGGGGGTTCAAGAAGAAGCTTATGTTAAGAGTGTTCCTGTAGGCCAGAATTTGGGCCAAGATTATTCCTGCCCAACTCAATCCAATTTTTCATCTGGTTTTGAATCATTTCTAAAGGCACACAGTTTGATGACTAGTTCCCTGCTCTCGGTGGCTACAGTGAGACATCAAAATGTGAAAATGGGTTCAAATCTTTGTGCCCCAGTGCCTGCACTTTCAACTTCAGACTGGTAATTTTTTATGACATCTGTCTCCCTCAGCCCCTTTCCCAGCCCAGTTGTTTAGCAGAATTCAGTTTATCTTATGCTTCTGGCAAGCACCAAAGAAAAGAAGCAGTCACTGATACTGCATTTTTCTCCAGTGTAGGTTGATATTGATTGACAGGGCTGTAAAGCACTTGTTAAATATACATGTTCCTTCGTTATTTCTTCCAGGAATACTCAATTAGTTTAGAGATCTAAAAAACACAATTTCAGCACCTGGCTGAGGAAAAAGTCCCAACTGCAAAAATAATTTTCATGATAGAATAAAGTTGCTTCTCTTACACACATCAACCTGGGAAGCAAAGTGGCATTTCTTAATATATTTGTTCCGAGGTTAATTTAAGCATGCTTTCAATATTTAGATTGAAATGGATCTTGTCCATTCCCGTCTCAGAAACTAAAAGTATAATTCAGTTAAAATGCCACAACACTGAATTATAACATAGTTACAAAGATAAATGAGAGGGCAAGAGACTTGGACAAGAAAAACGTGATGTGGATTTAAATAACAGAGAAGCCAGGAGGCAAGAGAGAATATACCAGGGCTCCACCAGATGGCAAAACCTTCAGGGGAAACCCCTGGAATGGCACGACAGGCTAAGGGCTGCAGGCAGGAATGCTTTCCAGGACCAGTAGCACTTCAGCTGCAGCTCAATACGGCATTTCTCTCTTCAGCAGCCATTTTAGATAACCATCTCTCTTGGGAAATTTGTTGTTACTTCTGCATCTTTCATTATTCTGCCTCCTTCCTTTTGTTTTTTGTGCCTCAGATTGGCCACTTCAAATTTCATATTTCCTTTTAATTTCAGCCGTTCCTGTTTTCTCCCGTGCTCTTTTCCCATCCTTTCCCCTACTTCTGTTGCTTATTCTTTCTCTCCATATTTGTCACTCTTTTTCCATTCCTCCCAGCCCACCATCGTCGAAAGAAACGATCCCCCCCTCCCTTCCCTTGCAAGCCGGGCCGTGGTCTGGCATCAGAAACCCTTCCTCGCTCCTGGATCGAGAACTGAGGCGTTCGGGCTCTGGCACCTCGGTGCTGCTCACAGCTGGGACTGAAACCAGATGTCACTTCCGCTGCCAGCTGCCGCCAGATGAGCAGCAGCTGCCCGCAGGGACTGACACCGAGTGCCGCCGGTTCGCTGGAGTCAAGCTGGAAGCAGAGCCATCCCACTGAGAGGGAATGAGCCGCCCCAGGGCCAGACCCCCCTTCCCCTGCTCCAGTAGCCAAACCAGGCTTTGTAAAGTCAGCACCTAGTCAAGGAGCCAGATTTGCAAATCTATCAGGATGGCAGCAGCAACAAAAAGGGAAAGAAAAAAAAAGCCAAATCTAGGTATGGCTTACAGTCCTGGTGACTGGAAGAAGTATGTTTTCACTTAGTAACCAGTGGTTTTGCCAGCAGTTGCTGAGAGACAAAAAGCAAGGAACCCCACGATGCTGCGTTAAGCAGCTCCTTTCCACAGCAGAGACGTGGCCTCACTGAAGCCCCACTGAAGTCAGTCGGACTGAAATTCCCTTGCAGTGCACTCAAGAATGCAGGGCATCTCCTCCCTGCGGCCATCTTCAGCTAACTCACACATTACCATGCTGGTTATGCTGGGACTTATTATTATTATTATCATCATCATCATTATTTTTATTGTGCTGCAGTTCTAAGTGTGTATTTATGCTGTGCTCAACTCCCTTGCCATTTGGTAGGGAACATTATTGTCTTGATTAATGGCCACTATGTTTTGGAATTTTGTTGTGACTCCAGCTTAAGCACCCACAGGCCTGTGGTACGTGGGGTTATAGGGACACTTTTGAAGGGCAGTCCAGAATTTAAAATCTCTCTTTGAATACTCACTCTGAATCCAATGACAGCACAATAAGCCTAAAATGATGATTTTGTGCAGGACTAGAAAAAGTCTTGGCCTCTTTTGGACCCTGTATTTTGTCCCTCTCCTATATGCTAGCATTTAGGGTTATGCTGCCATGTAGACAGCAATATTCAGACAAGGAAGCTGAAAAAACTGTTTCCTGTCTGGAAACTAACCCTGCAAAAAGTGGCTGGCTCTCAGCAGAGTCACCAGGTGGGATGCCTTTGGGGGAGAATGTACATTGTGATTCCTGCTGCAAAGGGATGTGCTGGAGGCACATAGGGCTGCAGCAAAAGAATTACAGATTTGCCTAAACAGAGACTCAACCATGGGGCACTGTTTTCTTAACTTTGCAGTTTCAGGCCCTGCCTGTGTTGAGGGCAAGATGTATTTGTTATTCTAACACTGTCGTGCCCCTTTGGCAGACAAGGGTGTATATACACAGGTGAAGTGTGGGAGGGTCAGCTGGACATGGCTCCTCTCTTTGAATGTCATGTGCAGTCTTTGTGAGCAGTAAAGTAGGCCTGGTTGTGTGTTGTGACATGCAAACCTCTCTAAAAATGATAAATCTGAAAATGCTCAGAGGTGAACTGCATTCCAGACTGGTAGGTCAGGATAAGGAAAGGAAGGAAGGAAACGAGGTGTCTCTCACTCCTTCTGGGAGTGGCTGCTTACAGCAGATCAAAGAAGTACTTTTATGATGCATATTTCAAGAAAAGCTGCAAAATGCCTTGAGTGCACAGCAGAAAACACACATTACTTCTCCTTGGTTGTTTGGTTTTTCTTAATCTTTAAAGCAACTGGCTTCATTGACTTTGGTCTTTAATCCTGCTTCCAATTGTGCACCTTTGTGTAGGCAGCTCCACAGCCTTGGAATGTGCAAAATTTGTCCAAAGCTTTCCTGCACTATGGTTATTTATGGTTACTGACAGTGTAAGAATGGTCATTACAGTGGCAGCAATGCACCCTCTGCTGGTGTCCATCAATATTTTATCCAAAATCTTCCCCAAGTTTACTATCAACAAATACTGCTGATGGCAGAGAAAGGGCCAATATTTTTCTCTCCATCTTCTCTGATTCAGTGAAAACCTAAAGTGTTGAGAAGGGATGAAAACACTCTGGGTGTGATGTCAGCTACAAACTGAAGAACAAAGATGCAGCTACCTTCAAGAGGAGGCTGGAAAACACCCTTAGCATGTGGGCTAATGGAAAAATGGGGATTCATGCTAATCAGGTTGTGTGGGTGGAGGATGGTAAAGCATTTGTTATCGTCTGGGATGGCTCCTGCCAACATGTATTTGCCTCAGGCTGAATTTTTGGTAGTGGTTTTTGCAGACTTTTTCATTCCTCTCAAAACACACATTGAGTAAGATTTGTTTCAGCTTTCCGGAAAACCCTAAATTACAGACAAAATGGGCATTTGAACAATTCTGTGTTCAAATGATGAATATTCAAATGGGTTTTTTGAATGCTATTTTGTACTTCAGCGAAAATCTCAGTATTTTTCTTTTTTTTCTTTTTTTTTTTTTTTTTAATTTTTATGACTCTTAAGCCAAATTCAATTAAAACCTTAGAAACNTTTTTTGTACTTCAACAAAAATCTCTTTTTTTTTTTTTTTTTTTTTTTTTTAATTTTTATGACTCTTAAGCCAAATTCGATTAAAACCTTAGAAACATCAGAAAAAAACCTAGAAAATATTAGCATTGCTACACTGTGATAGATGTGGCCCATGACTCAAGTGAGCATTAATCAATGGCTGTAAGTGAGAAACAGGTGAATGTAAGCTCAGCCTACACTACCAATCTTGTATGCAAATTTTAAAAACCCTGTTTTGAGTGTGAAGTGAAATGGGAAAGAAAATCTCGGAAGGAAGAGACATCCATAAGATTCAGTGAGGATAACAGAATTATTTCTAGTCCATGATGATCATAAAGAAATATCCTTTAGAATGAATCTAATAATTTATGTTCTTTATTAGGTTTGTATTTTTCCACAAAAAAGCATTCAGACGGATCCTCAGGGGATCTTTTGGGACAAAAATGCTGTATTGTAGATATTCAGTGTGGGAAAAAATTAAACTTGTAGAAAATTATGTTCCATTTAATAATACCTTGGGAGGAAAACACTATGCTCTTCAGTAGCTCTTTCATGCCCTCTGCAGTTAAAACTCTGCTTTGTGTCTGTGCAGACAAAGTGTGTTTTTCCCAGCTGCAGAATTCAGTACCTAAGGTTAAGGAAAACTGTAACACTGTAAATACTATTGGAAATTTTTTTGGGGTTGCCTGTAGGCTTTATTATACACATTTTACGAGCATTACAGTAATGTAGGGGATCCTGTGCTTTCACAGTGGTGCCTCTCACACAGCAAGAGCTGAGAGCACCAAAGTTAACTGAGGTGCCCTCCTATGTGACATCTTTGCTGGTTTCTCTACCTGCAGGCATCCATCCCCACTCAGGTCTGGAGTTTCATGCATGTTTGCTGTCAGGTAGAAGTTACGTACAGATGACTGTATAAACTACTTTAAAGCAACTGTGAGTCTCATCATTATGTGTAACTTCTTGCAGCATTGCTTTCAGAAAGTGATGACCAGATTTTTGCATCGAATCATCTGAAGTGATTCATCCTATACCTGAAACAGTTATAAAAGCAGGTGAGAAAAAGTGTCTTATTTCAATTGATTTTACCTCAATTATGTGCAACTAATTTCAAAGGCACATCTTACTTTTGGACATACAAAACTGTGAAATAGTGCTCCATAGCCCTTCTACTTACATTTCAAGAGAAATGTGCAAGAGTGCATGAAAATTGCATTGGATGAAAGAAGAAATGGTCAGTTTCTACAGTGCCAAAGGTCAGTCCTGAAGTATCTAGAACAGGACTCTTGGTGAGGAAAGAATAAGTATGATATAATTAAGTGAAAGAATTAATAACAATAGCAGTAATAATAATTATAATAATAATCACAACTAAAGAAATTAAAAGATGCAAAAGTCAGAAATGCTGAGAAGGTGATCTGCCATTTAAAACATCAAAGATATCTTATTTTCATACCGATGACATTTTCAAGAGTGACTGCTGATTCTGGCATGGGCTTCCACTATGTACTAGAACAGGTCCAAAGAGGTCTGTTTTATATATGTAATTGAAACAAGAATAACTCCTGCAAGCTCTCTGGGCTATGTCTCTCACGGTCACTACTGTGTTCATTCATAGAAACAAAATTTGAACTCAGACATTTTTCTAACAAAAGTGTCTCTGAAGAAACTGACATATTGCTATACACTGAATGCATTACTTTGGGTTCTTGATCTTCACTGAGACACTGATGTGCCAGCCACTTTTACAACAGTGACTATTGTCCAAGGAAGTCCACAGCCCAAATTAACCACTCAAGGAGTGAGGCTGGACACAGATGCTGTAAGGAGGCTGGGGAAGGCCAAGAACCCAGGCACTGCTTGAGGAAACAGGAAGCTCCAGAATGGTGAAGCCAATGGCAGATCACAGAGACCCCTTAAGCCCCCACTGTGTCTTGCTGCCCTCTTTTCTCCCCATAAAAGAGGAAAGGGGGCATGGTGCACATGGTCCCATGTTTCAATAGACCGAGGAATCTGGTTTCCTGGGCACTAGTCCTGCTCAGGGAAAATGAGACCTGGCAGGTTGGCAAATTTCACTATGCTTCAGCCTCTCCCTCTATGCAATATGAATAATGGCTACTTCACAGCAGCATTTCTTAACAGTGAATGTATTCATATTTATGAAGTCTTTTGTAAATTGAAAACCATAAATGCTTGAAGGAGCTGTCTGGTAAAATTTATTACTGCTGAGAGGATACTCAAGTTCTGAAAACAACTCTGTGTTGTTTAGGAAACCCTTGATTAACCAGTTGAACCATGGAAATCTTGTTTTGCCTGCATTCATTTTCAGTGGCCCTAGAGATAATAAGTGGTATTACTCATGTACCTGAAATATAGGCAAGGACCTTGGACCACAGAATTTATCAGTGTATTAAATTTACTCAGCCATGTTTCTCATTTGACTTATTTGATGTTGTGCAGAAGATTTACAAATGCTCATCCATGTTTATGTTGTTTATCAGCAACGTGAATTGAGCTGATATCCTTCTTGGACAGACCCATTGACATCATGCTGTGAAGAACTGGGGGGTTTTTGAAAGCATTTAATAGAGGACTGGACTTCCAACTTGTGTGTGCAGTGCTAGGGGAGCAGGGCTGGCCCGTGTGTGTGTAACCCTGCCAGCCCAGGCTGTGCCACTGCGAACAGAGGTGGGGCTGGCTGGGGGACCTGGGAGGGGGCTGGGGACAGGCAGCTCTTTGGCATTCATTTCCAGGCAGAGCCTTCTTGTTGAGCCCTGCACAGACCTTGCTGCAGGTACATTGCACCCCAGCCCAATCCGGGTGCCGGCTCAGCCCCTTCCCAGCCTGGCAGGCCTGGTGGGGATGGTGGCTGAGCTCAGGACTCTGCTCCCCCGAGGGAAACATCCCCCCATCCCTCTGCACTGCTGACTGCTCTCTGCCTGTGGCTGAGACTGACATTTGGGAGGATGAGGAGGAGAAAACACTTGGGAATATTCCACCTGAATGAATTTTTGGGAAGAAAACATGTTGTCTACTAAGTTGAAGTGATCTCTGGAACCAAATTGGAATAAGTCAGGGTTTTTAGCTCATTTAAAACATGTAGGCTTCAATCAATTCACCAAAGCCATGGCCTAGCATTTCTGTATTTTTATGCTGGCTCCAGAGGAGAGCAGATCAGGCTCTCATCCCCATCTTGCTGCTGTCCTCTGCCAAGGGACAACCATCTTCTTCTTCTGAGGTACTGAAGCAAGCTGCAGGTGCAGGGAGAAAGTTGGAGTCTTTGTGAAAGATGTTCAGCCAGAAAGACTACTCCATAGGCAAGATGTGGCATAAAACATTTTAAAATATTCTTCCCATGGGGCAATACACTATTAGAAGGAAATGCAGTTTAATACAAAAAGACTCAAACAAAGCAAAGCATTTGAAATAAGCTGCACTTGGGTGCCAAACTGTTTGATTGAAAATACTCAGATAGATGTTTTCTCTCGCTACTCATATCAAGGAAAAAAAAAAAAAAAAAGCCAATTTCTGGCTTTGTATAAGGTTTTTGANAGGAAATGCAGTTTAATACAAAAAGACTCAAACAAAGCAAAGCATTTGAAACAAGCTGCACTTGGGTGCCAAACTGTTTGATTGAAAGTACTCAGATAGGTGTTTCAAAATTTCCGTCTTCTCTCGCTACTCATATCAAGGAAAAAAAAAAAAGAAAATGCCATTTTCTGGCTTTGATATAGGCTTTGAAGATATTCAAAGGTCAGACACGATGGAAGGACAAAGAAATAATTTGTGCTCCTCAGCTTTGCCAGAGCGGTGGTGAGAGAGGTGATGGAGAGGTGTGCTGGAGGCAGCCGTGCAGGAGGAGGGGGCCGTACCAGAAAGGGAGCGACGGAGAAAACAGCATCTCTGGAAGCACCTGAGACCTTACAGAAATGGGCTGAAACCCTAAAACACTGCGCAAGAGGAGAGAAAGTAAGCGACGATGAGGCCAAGATTGCTGCTGCAATAAACGTGCGGTGTTGGTCTGGACAGCCTTCCGAGCGGGACACGGCGGGGGAGCGCGGCGGTGAGCGGGGGGACCGCGGGGCTCCGGGGGCAAACCCGCGGCAGGGGGAGCGCAGCGGAGCGGAGGGAGCGGAGGGAGCCCTGCAGGGGGAGTCGAACACCAGGAATGCGGAGGGAGCGGGCGGGAGCGGCTGCCGGGGCTGCCCGAGCGGAGCGCTGCGCCCGGGGGAGCTGAGCCCGGGGAGCTGAGCCCGGGGGAGCTGAGCCCGGGGAGCTGAGCCCGGGGAGCTGAGCCCGGGGGAGCTGAGCCCGGGGAGCTGAGCCCGGGGAGCTGAGCCCGGGAGCTGCCAGCGGGGTGCTCTGGTGACACAGGTGCGGCGGAGGCGGTGGCTAATGCCAAGCACTTGGTGACACTGTGAGGGGATGTGCGTGTGCGGGGAAAGGGCGGCCTCCTGGCAGGTACCAAGATTCAGGCTGCGGACTTCCACTAAGGAAAGACAGCCTAAAATCTCTGCCCTCTGATGTAGTCAGTCAGCCCCATCAAACCTAAACTGTATTAAAACTTAAAGCTTACAAAAAGAAAGGATATTGTTCAGGAAATCCTACACAGATTTTCTTAAAATTAAATCTGTGATAATTCATTATCTCAAAAATAATGTCATGCAATCACATATTAATGGCTAAGGATAAATTCAGCAAAGGCTGAAGATAAATATCTGTTCCGTACCAAAGTACTTATTCTCTGATTCTCACTTGTCTCCTTTCTTTAGGACAGTGTGTGCAGGCGGTGTGGGCTCTTCCCGAGTGGGTCCAGAGCAGTTTTGTGAATGACAATCTAGAGCCAAGGGAGCTGCACCTGGTACGTAGTTTGGGGAAACAATTACCAGCTCCTCAACAACTGCCAGAGCCAAGCAAGGCTTGAGGGAGCTGCAATAGCTCCCTGTGATCTCTGTCTGGCACACCCTGAAAGCACGCACACGTGCACTAAGGCACGTTCAGAACTGCACCTGCACACGTGTTAATTTATAGGTCCAGTGTTTAAGCCAGGGCCAGTCAGTGTTATTCTCAGTTGTCATCAATCTCTTTATTCTTTTGCACTGTTTGTTGCATCCACTTATTTTAAGCACTAGTGTAGTGCTACACTACCAGTGTAGTTAGTAAGTGTTACCCCACCTCAGAGAAGATCCATAGCTCCAAGTTGATTGAACTCCTTTGCTCAAAAGTTGTCTAAAGACCACTTATGTTTGAATATCTTATGGATACTGGATCTTTTTACATACTTTATCCAACTTAAGTGCTGACTGTTATCAGTGCAATATACTTAGACAGTATTCTGGCTGTATAAGCTTGCTGTATTCTTGATTTTTCTCATTAGATTAAATACAAGTTCTAATAAATGACAGATTCCCTTTCTCTATCTGTGAGCACATCACACTTTTCAGACAGACTTTTTTCAGATTTCACATATTTTACCCAGTCAGCTCTTTCTGATTATTCTGATCTGTTTGAGTCAGAGATCCAAGTTTTCCACTAGTTACTTTTAGCATTAGCTTAAATAAGTACACAATAAAAATTAAATTTCAGTGGCTTATATGTAACATTTTGCATGGGAAGATCCCCAAGTACTTCATAAACATCCATTAGAGGTGACTGCAAGCAATGTGTAATAGCCAGGGAGAGCTGTTCCCATTTTGCTGAGAGACACAATTTCTGAGTCTTGATTTACCTATAGCCTTGACAGTGAGATAGTACAATTACACTTCTTGACAGCAGCACACCATCAAGAGCTGCTGCTTCCTCTGCCCCCACCTTTCCTTACAATGTGACCCCTCTCCATAATAGCTCATTGGCTCTTTCTATGGAACACTGTGACAATCCAGCTGTTTCAAAGGATTTAGCTAGGTGCTACGTAAGAAACTAAAATGACCAATTTTGGTTCTCAGGTGCTCCAAATAAAATCCGTAGTGGCCACACTGAAGATCAGGAGCTTACTCCAGATAGAACTGTAAAGCAGCATATGGTTTAACTATCTCTTTCTGTGTGCTACTCATAGAAAGAGAAAACAGCTGTTGAAATTGCAACTCTTCCTTGTACTTTCAATCATGGGCAGTCCAGTGAAGCTCCCCTGCAGCTGGCAGTTTTGACCACCTGGAGTCAAGTAAATGAATTGTTCATGGAGTGCCTCTGGTCACCACGCTAATACAAGGACCTATTGAAAGCAACTGAGGAACCTCAGCTGTCTGTGTGAACGGCTAAAAAGGATCTCATTTAATGTAATGGTTGCATAAATGACAAAAAATAAATGGAAGCAGGAAAAAGATGTGCTTAGATATCCCCCACAGTAACCTAGTGGTCCAGCCATACTTTACAAGGTGATGCTTCTGGAGATTGTAAACATCCCCCCCAAAAATCAGCTTCCTATGCATTGTTCTGGGCTTGCACTTAGAATCACTGCCTTCTGCAAATTGTACTATCTCACCTGCAACACAGGCCTGGCATGACTGTGTTGATTCTTCTATTAGCCTGGTTTCTGTTACTTGCAACTCCTCTGCAATATATTCCTTTTCATGGTATAGAAGAAAAAGGAGCAGATGTCAATAAGCAGCTTGTTGCACAACCATGAAAACTCTCAGAAGAGTCCTTGTGGGGAGGTAACTTAGAAGGACATTGATACAATGAATAACTGTGGGTTTTCTCCTCAGGAAAAGAGGTTCAATCTATTCCTTATACATATACAAAATTGTTTAAGAGAGATATTGATTTCTGAACCAGTTTCTCCTCTTTGGAACAGTCCAAACCCCTTGAATGTTGGCCAGTTGCTCAGGTCCTAAAAGATAATAAGAGCAGAAGTTTTGACAAACTGTCCAAGGCACTTTATCAGATTTCTCTTGAGGAATGGAGACCAAGAAACTATATAGCTCAGTAGTCGCCAGAAATATCATTGAGCTCTTATCTTCTGTAGTGGAATAGGATTTAAGTCACATGTACAACCTGTGGCAATCTCCAAGCAAGTTACAGTAAGGACAGCAAAATTCTTAAGATAAAGGCTCATGCGTGGTTTTGGTTGTCTTGCCACACTGTAGAGATTTCTATCCTTTAGTGATTTGTGCGTAGTTCAGCGGTAGAAACCAAAGTATCTCCAGGGAGGGATGGAACTGGGAGCCCACTGCCAGCTCTTACCCCTGCATACACTCCCCAGAATGGTCAAGGCCTTCTGGCAGCTCCTGGTCAGACTCCTCTCCAGACTGTATCTCAGCCTCAGCTGCACGTCCTGCTGCCCCAAATCCCTTCTGCTACACCCGCTGCAAAGCTCCTCTTCCCTTCACAAGCAGCTATTGTCAGCCTCAAATCCAGCATCTCCAGCCCCATATTATCATGAGCTTCACACGTGCTTTTCCAGTGGAAGGCCTCTTTCCTACTTTGGATTACTTTTTCCTGGTCTTCTTTGAACTGAAAAATCTCATCGACCCCAGTATTCACAGGAGACCAGAAATTTCTGTATATCCCTCTTGTATTTCCTAGAGCAATACTACTTGTGCACTTTATTCTTCTCCTCTCCTGCTCTATAATATCAGAGACAAAGCTTTTCTTCTCATTTTTTATGCTATCTTCTCCCTCCTGGTACAGCCACTAACTTAAAAACTGCACATGGAGAGGACCCTCAAGTACATGGTTCTCTGGAACTCTGTGCTGCTCTATTGCCAGCAGAAGTCTGTTCTGATGTTCAGTAAATTTACAGAGAGACCAACAGGTGCTGTCATAATTCAGAAATATTCAGTTTTAGAGCCAAATCTTCATGAAAAAGTATATGCTCAAGGGTTGCCTATATTATATATGTATCATATGCACTTTTATTTATCTATAAATAAAATCTATACTCTATATATAAAAAGTGTCTGGATGCAAATATATGCATATTTGTATTTTTTTGCATTTTAATGTCCATAGGCCTAGAGGAAACACATGTAAACAATATACACTTTGGGGAACAAGAACAGAACCTGTCAATATTTAAGATGTTAGTGTTTAAAACCAGACTGCAGGTAAGTAATAAAAGAGGCACCTTCATCAGACGTGTTCACAAATATAATGATATCCTAAGTCTGATTAAGCCAGATGTCAAACATGAAAGAGCAGGCAGGAAGCTTCAGGAGGCTGAGAACAAACACGAGCAGACGGATCTGAAAGGCCACGAAGAGTGAACTATGTTGAAAATGAGATGGTTAAACCTGAGTTACACTGAATAAGATCCAGTTTCTTATTTGAATGCATTGTGGGTGGACCAACACAAAATGTTTACTTGCAAGACTTGGCAGACTGTTATCTTTCACCTAAAAACAACTTGCTGAGGCATTTAAAAACAGTACTGAAAACCGAGGAGACAAAGTTGGCAAACATTTTGCCACAGTAGAAGTATTTTTTTTTCCTTTCACTAGTCCCTGGTCTCACTAGTCATAGTGTTTGCAAAATGAAGAGGTGTGTGGTGTGGTATGGCACAGTAGTGTATTATAGAGCCTTTTTTTAAAGTCTTGTGAGATCTAGAAAGCCATATTCCAGGTCCAGTAGCAGACAGCTGCATGGCTCTGAAGAGCTCTGCCTCTGTACCCCCATATGTGCTAAAACAGCCTATTTATCGTACACAAAACTGTGTCTTCCTCTATATTCATTTCCATTCATTTATGTAACCCTATAAAATGAGAAAGATTTCAATTAATATTAAATACATTTTAGCAGAACTGCAAAGTATAGGACACTTTGACTTCATGAAGCTTTATTTGCTTGATTAGGGGATTTCTACTGTACCTATATGGGGCACACCATCTAAAACCCCGCATAAGCCAGTGGGAAAACTTTCCAGGTCTTTGAAGTGTAGCAGAGCACTTCATAAGGTGGGTGAAATGATTAGCCTCAAATTCAATGTTCTTGTGCAGACAAACTTGAGTTTTCATTTCTACTGTCTTACAGTGAGGATAAGTCACTTAGGACAAAGTGCCTTGCTCAGCTGATAAAGTTTCAAAGAAGGAATCCTTTCTGTTTAAACTAACTCTGTATTTCTCATGTACACTTCCAGATGGTTCTTTGCCTGTCTTACCCTGCAGGTTTGGTTAGCAGGACCCCTGTTAGCACAGGTGCTGTGAATCAGACTCCTGTGGCAGGAGCCACACTGCTGCCATGAGATGCTGTGTCCACTACAAGGAAAATGCAGTCCCGGTAGATTTTAGCTTAAGGGGAACAGAGGGGAAGGCTGAGCACAAATAGGGACACAGAAAGGCAGAAAGAAAACAAGAAAATACTGAAAACCTCTAAGTGAACTTACAGAAACTTCAGAATGGGCTAATTTCAAATGGTGGGATCTGTAATCTAGTTTGTTCACCTCCTTGTTAGTTATTATGCTGTCACCATGCTTTAGATAATGAATAAATACCTTTTTTTTCAGCATTTGTCTTAATGGTCTTGTCCCATTTCAACTAGCTATTTGCTAAATCCTCTTTTTGTACATAATAATTGATCGAGATAGGATCTGCATTTAACAACTGGAGAGCTCTTTATGTTACTTAAATCATGTTATTTTGCAAATATGATTTCCTTAGATGCATCCTGTCATATTTTAAATCAAATCTGAGGTCTGAATGAAAACATTCAAGCCCCTTCCCTTGATATCTCTCGCTGCCAAACTGGACAACCTACATCTGTTTTTAGGAGTTCAACTTTTTCACATATCACTAATTAATCCTAGTCATTAGTTAATAAAAGCTCCCCTCACTGCTTTTTTTTCTACCTTATGTCTACTCACTAATTTATATCAGAAATAATCTAATGGAATGATCTGTCACAGCCTACTAATTGAAGAAATCTGTTCATCGACTCTAGAACACTGAACACCAAAGGCTTTGAATTTCTCAAAATATGAGCAGCAGAAAGTCAAGGTGGAGAAGTCACTGGCTTCACAGGTTTGTGCATCAGAGTTTACTCCCATATGGCTGGAAGCCCTTCAAGTCCTGGCCCCTGGTTCTGCTTTTTGTCCCCAGTGCCTGGGGACAAAGAACCTGAAAGTGTTTGGCTCAGACAAAGCCTTCCATTGGACTGGAATCTGGTTGGGTCAGGAATTCTTGCCAGGTTGCAAGTTCTTGCCAGGTTGCAATTTCTTGCCAGGAAGCCCAGAAAGAACCAGTTAAACATGAGATTTTCCCTGGAGTACCTGGACTGAGACCTGATGACCCAGCACAGGTATTAGTAAAAGTGATGTTTTTCTCCTTTAAGGTACACCCGCTCTGTAATTCTTTCTAGTGCAAATTTTTATAATATCTGACACACGACAAATTTAAAAAATAATAATTCATTTGTATTTGAGCTGGATCCAAGTTCTTGAAAAGTCTTGCAGAGGCAGAATCCTGGATTTTGGCCATTTCTTTCTGGGTGGTAAGCAATAATCAAATTAATGATTTCAAATTAGTTAAAAATCATCTTGAACCAAAACCAGCACAATTACAAACAGATGGATAAACAAGGTCAATGGGAATTCACAATTTAACTGGTAGCTAGTTATTTGAAAACACCTCTGGTAAAGGTAAAGCAAACCAAAATAGTTTTAGGTTGTATTCAGTGGGGCATTGTGATTACATCAGCTAGAGGCTGTGAGATCCACCCCATCAGTGACACTACTGCAGGGACTCAGTTGCCCAATAGCTTCCAGGACAATCCCAGAAGCAAATCCCCGTCCACTGGTAACTGCAGATGGGAGCCTCAAAAATAATTTCAGAGCTTTATGATTTGTGCTTTTTTACAAAGAAAATTGTCTCTGACACAACAAGAATCCCAAACCCACAATCCTGTCTCAAAAAGTGGTAGACTCTGCCTCTCCTTAAAATAATGTCTCACTGGTGAGAGTTGTCCAGGCCTATGGATGGACAGTTGAGACATTCCCAGAGTGCTCCCAGGAGCCAAGGCCAATGAGCACAGGGCAGCCAGCTCTGTTCTAGTAAACACTCTTATCCTTCAAAGCCATGTGTCTGCTTACAAATTGTCTTTTGGGAACGGTTCTGGAAATCCCCTGCTTCTGATTTGTGCCTGGGAGGGGCTTGAAGGGTAGTTGGCAGCAGCCTTGAGGCTGCTAGGGACGCCTAACTCTGATGATCATAGTTCAACGCCTCGGACTGTTCCCAGCCCTGTTTATTTCACAAGGATACATGTAGACTGAGAAGAAAATTAAAATGAAATATTTTGTTTGCTGAGTATAGAACTGTCATGTTCTACAGGACATCTATTACAGAGATGGATTAAACCAATGTGATACTATTGCCTGGTGCAGAACTGACCACTAAACTCACAGAAGAATCCTTTCAGTAGCCCTGGTATTACTTTAGAAAACCAACTTGTATGCAGGGATACTCCAGCACTTAGCTGTTGCAATCTTAATTTTGCCAGCATCAGGGAAGAGCAAAATTAATCTGCAGCAGACTCTAATGTGACCTGTGAACCATATGGATGCCTTAAGAGGCTACCTAGAACAGAGGCTAGGCAGTGTTAAAGGAATAAAGGAGGGATTTATTAAAAGGCCTTCAAAGGATACACCTTGGGCAGTACAAGAGCCCAGCCGTGGCTACACCCAAGAAAGACACCAGGTCACGAGTTTTCACACTTTTTAAAGTTTTGGTCCATTTACATGTTGGGGTTAATTGTCCAATTGCAGCTTCAGGTTTGTCCAGTTACATCCTCCCAGTTTGCTCTTCTCAATTCACTGTAGTTTATATTTTTGGGCCTGAAGCTGCAAAGGTGTCCTTGGTTGTCAAGCTGGAAAAGGATTGTTTTGTCTAACTAAACTGTGAAGAGAACTTGCTAACACTTTATATAAGTTCAGAGTTACATACTAATGCAGTACAGAATCTGGAAAATATGAAAGCTAAAAATTAAGGCATAAATATGAGTTGGGTTTCATTGGTGATAACAGCCCAAACTGGGAAGCATCTGTTAATTTCTTCTCTTACTTTGTACATCTCTTATCAGTCCCTTGTGAGATATGATTTTTGGAAGTTGTATTTCCTTGCACACATACCAAAATGCTCACTTCAATCTCCTTCACACAGTTTACTATGAAGCCCTTGATTAATGCAGTAAGGGCCAAACCTGAAGAGGGATGATCAGTCCAGACTGCTGCTGGTTTCCACCAGCTGAAAACAAAGCTTTTAGACAATACAGAGAAAAGCAAAGCCTACAACACCCATTTTAAAGATTATCTGTCAGTGTCAGCAACGGAAAGTACATTCACCTCCACAACCCTCGTCTGTAATTTTGTCTGGGTGGGTGAAAGGGAATGAGAGTACAATGGCTTCACCTCTTCTAATTCTTAATGATCCTGCCTTCCTCCAGTCAGCCTACGCAGAGACATTTACAGCCATCAAACGTACAGACTGCCAGACCTAGGTGTGTTGGACTGCGCCTCCAGGGATCTCAACCAGATGGAATTTTAGGAGAGGACACAGTTCATTTCAGAGCAACCTGAACGAGCAGCTTTCTTTTCTTTATTACACCATTGCATTTGGCAGCAATCCACCAGAGGCAGATTCTCTGCTCTCTAAGGAATGATCTGCCCACTCTGTCCATTTAACAGGACGTTCAGCTCAGAAAATCCAGTCGCTGATCACACATGTGGAGCAGATGTGCGAGCATGCGTAGCAAAATAAAAAATAAAAAATCCCAGCAGTGTACTGGGAGAAATGTAGCGTAACTACTGAAAAACAGTGACACAAAGGCTCTGATTCTGAAACAGTGGTTATTGTTGTTGTAAGGAGGATTTTTCTTATTACTCTTTCTTAGGGAGGAAAAAAAAAGTGTAATAAATCCTTTATTATTTTTCTCTTTGGAGGTCAGGGAGGATTATTCATGTTATACTAATGTGCCTTCTTTGTTCGATTTCACAGACTTCTCCTTACAAAGATATGATTCTAAATATTTTGACCAGACTATCTTGGGGCCCTACCTCTCAGGAACTGAGTGCTGGAAAACTTCCACTGGAAAAAAAAACACAGCCTTTTAAAAGAGAGGATATCAGAAGTATACATCTTTTATCCATGCCCCACACACTTGCATGTAAAGGGAGAGCACCAGCTGTTTTTCTCATGGTGAATAAGGGTTACTTGGGGAAATCTGACTTCCTGTTTTTACATGGACAGCTACATTGTTGCATGGCCAGTTAATTTTGGTTAGGTCAATAGAGCAAGTTTAATTATTGGAACCTACCTTATTCACTCAAGCTTCACATTGTACAGAAGAAGGAGGGATTTCTAGGAGCTCCAAACTGCACAGAAGCTGAAAAGCTCATCTTAATTGCATGGCCCCTGCTCAAACATATAAACCCTTCTTCTCTCTC
>VYXF01008715.1:55565-66291 GCA_013397295.1 Polioptila caerulea
TTTTTTTTTTTTTTTTTTTTTTTTTTGTGAGGAGACGGGGCAGCAGGGAAGACAGGATGGCAGGATTTGATGGACAGTGCAATTTGGGACTGCAGACCAAATTTCTGTAACTTAAAAATATACTGAATAAAAATCTTATAGAGATTTTTATTTTAGAGATTTATATATTTTTATGCACCTATATATAAGTATGGGTATATATGTATGTATGTATCTATATAAAAGAACCCAAACCACCAAAACTCCACAAACTCCCGAATCAACATATTTAAAACACTGGAAGCAGCATAACTACTCCAACAGATGTAGTGGGAAAATGTCCCATTTTGTCCAAAACGGCACAACTCCAACCAACAAAAGCTTGCACAGTGTCAAATACAGAGAGCAATCCCATGCAGCTGCAGGAGGTACCATGAAAACATCTCTCCAGTTGTGGCTCTCATAACCAGGACCAGTGGTGATGGTGGAATGAAATAGCAACTAATCCTGGGTACAATCCCCTAAGAAACCAGGAGTATTTCTGTCACTCTATGATGTTCATTTCTAATTTACTTTAACTGGGATGCTTGGTGGTTTTTTTTTTTTTTTTTAGTTCAGTCACTGGCTAAGCCCCTTGTTCCATTTCATATGGTGTTACAAGCTATGGTGGATTTCTAAATCTTGGTCTTGGTTAATGCATCAAAGGACATATGGGCTGATTTCCTTCAGTTTCTCATAATATACATGTAGCCAGCTGCATGTTATTACATAACTTTAGACTTAAAGCAACCAGATCATTCTAGATACCATGATCTATTTTTGTGTTTTTGATACAGCAATATTACAGCGGGAGAAACTCACCAGTGCTGTTACAAAGAAAGTTTGGGATTTTTAAAAAATTCATATCCTTGTTCTTAATAAACATCCCAAAGAAAAATATTCAACAGCAGCAGGCAGTAATAAAGAGGCAAAAAATGGCAAAACCACAGTACTGAGGAAACCTATGTGAAAACACTGGTTGTGTCTTCCTGGTTACAGAAAACAAATAGAACTGTTCAAAGTGCTTGCCAATAAGGGCCTGCCAAATAAAATATTGTTTTATGAAGTCAGGAAAAAACTAATTTTAAAGGTTATTGTAGGTTATTTGTGGTCACGTCTTGTGTTCATAAAACATGATGTCATCCTGAACCCTTCACTATTTTTATTTCAGCCCTATACGTCTTTGTCTGAGACACTATCTCAGCAATTGTAGAAATTTAGAAGTTATTGGAAAATACTTACAAGAGTCTGTTCTACAAATTTAATAGGAATAAAATAAATTAGACACAAGCCCACAGAATACAAGAAACCATCACTGCAGCTTTATTTTAGGGGAGTTTATTTACCTAATCCAGTAATTTGGAATGATGAGATCACACCAGTAGCATTAAATTTGAAAAGACAGATTTGGAGAATTGTTTTCTCTACTCATGTTTGTTTCAAATTAGATTAACACCACAAAATTGGGCATCATGGTATCTAATTCTCTGCTTTGTCCCTGAAACACTGGGGGAATGACTATGAAGGCCACTAGGATAAATATATTGCTTTCTGATTTTTTTTAGTGGAAAGAATTTATTCACCTCAATGAGTGTGTCATCCCACAAGACAGTCTAAAATATGTAGATAAACTGAAAACTGATGGAGAGGGGCAGAAGTTAACAAGATGGTCATAAGAAGTTAAAGACCTTTCCTGGCTATCATTAAAGCTTTTGCCTCATTTCTTTCTCTCTGTTCTAGCTAACATTCACTGACCCATCACAATGTCAGGTGAGTACATGAAATTTTGGGTTTTTTTCAGAATCAGGGCTTCCTATGGATGGTTTCTCCCATTTGAAGCTACCTAATTAACAGCTGACTCAGGCATGAACACTTCCTTGAATGTTGTGGCCACTTTTGGGGATTTCTTTTTTTTAGCCACTGACAGCTTCTTCTCTGGTGCTCTCACTGCTAAGACAGTCTGTAAGAGCAAAGAAATGCTTGAGTGCCTACTAATTTTTTCATTAGGATAGGAATATCCCTCTAGTTCTCCTTCTCCTTGTTCTGTTTAGGCTTTGTTTTAAGGTCATGGGAAGTGACTTGACATGAGCTAAGTCTTGAAATATGAGATTTTAAGATAGGCAATGAATTGTTGGTAATTTTCTTTCTGAAGTCCCTGACTCTATGCTATCCCAGTGATGGTGGAAGCACCCTGTACATGGAAGAAGCTGTGTGCTGGGACCTGGCCCAAAGGGAGCAGCTCCTTCTGGCTTGGCTTCTTGTGGGAATGCAACAAGTGATTCATGGTGGGGGCAATGACATTCTCATGGGATACCAGAGCATTTCTCCTGGTGCAATTTCTGGCTTTATTATTCTCACTCCTTTTCTCAAAATATGCCTGTCTTGAAATTTAAAGGATACTCTATGTGGATCTTAGTGGCAGTGAGGGGTGACAGTCTGTGTCACCTGCCAAAGAGCACAGGACTCCCACTCATGTGGAAGGGAGAAGTAAAGACAGTTTTAGCCCATTTCAGCCCTCTCTCTACCCTAGGCTGCTGCAAGCACTGAGGCAGTCTTCAGATTTTTGTGGAATTTATGTAGCCCAGAGGCCTGGGCCAGTGGTCTGCTGGTGACAGTGTTGATCAAGGTCCCTGAAATATGTGGTTTGGCTCTGTGGCCCCATCTCCAGTGGATGGTCTGTTTGATGCCTGGGGTCACCAGTGACTTTTAGAGGGACAACTGAAAGCCTTCCTCATGGCTACCAAAGGAAATCCTCCTTCAGTGGCATCTGAAATTTCCAAAGGCTCTTTTTCCTGCATAAAAGAGCTGCAGTCACAGGACAAATATATCACTCAATATATCTTACCTGTAAATGACATTTTTTTCTCCTAGATCAATTTCTAATACCCCTATGATGTTTGTTTTTCTGTTATATTGCCAGTTGAAATTGCTGATGCTATTTCCACACTGTACTATCGTATTTGTAGAATGAATCTCAAGACCACTTTATTGATCTCAAGCTTTTATTGATGGCTTATCTTTTGTATTTCCTGGGCAAACTTCTTACTCTACCTTCAGTTGAGTCAAACTTCTATTCCCACTATCAGTTTCACACCCCTCAGGTGTCTCCTACCACCCAGATTGTAAATATCTTTTCTTTCTACCAAGTACTGTGGAATTTATGCTTGGGAAACCAAGAAAAGCTTTCAGACAATTTCAGCTGAACTTACAGATTCTTCTGTTCTTGTGGTTAGTCAATAATATTCAAGTGCAAAAGAGGAACACAAACTTAGGCAGAGGTTCAGGAACAAGTTATGTTTTCTGGTGGTAAAAATGCTTAATTTGCTTGTTTTCCTCAATAGCTAAATTCAAAATAAGGCAAAAATGTGACATGTTGAGCCACTATATTCATGTGTTTCTTAAAAGAAACTTGAAGAGTCTCTATTACCATTTGGCTTCATTGGCTGAACTATTTGATCTCTATCTAGGAACATTCCAGCCAGCTAGTCTATTGGATGAAAAGTACGATTTCTAAAGAAATGAACAATGATGCAACTCAGTTCTGGATTCAACCAGCTTCTACATTCCTCCTTAAGCTATCCCCTACATTTATGGAAGGAGTCATGGGGCTTTTCTGTGTGTTTTTTGGTTAGGGTTCCCCCACATGTTTGTTTTTTGTGTGTGTGTATGTGTGTCTGCTCACAAGCTAAAAGAGATGATCTGTTCTGTTTCTAAAATGGGGGAAAATAAGCAGTAAGAGGTCTCAGTACTGGAGGCAGTTGTGCCATAAGGACAAGGTAAGGATGGGGCAGGGAGGAAAATAATCCAGCTGCCTAACCATTTCTCTGTAACATGACTGGAAGCAAGTATTGTATAACACCAGAGCATAAAAGGGGCCATAGCCCTTGTGTTTTAATGTGCACTCATGCCATAGCTAATAAAAATAAACCATACAGTATTTGTCATGGGAAATTGCAAATTGCCATCCTGGTGTGCCACAGAAGATTTGGTCTTGAAGATCTATTCCTGTGATGGGTACAAGTAAAATAACTAACACTGCATAATTCAAACAAAATGCAATTGATGAGAAAAATAATTCAGCCGTTTCTGAGATAAAGTATGAGAACTCATCTTCTGTATTTCTAACTTTTAACTTTTCTGGGACAGTTCCCTGCAGAGGCTTCTTAAGGTGTAGGAACTGAATAGCAGATATTAGTTGATAGGAAATCTAGCAGTACTTTTTGCCTCTCTTTGGAGAAAGTACTGATTCTTTGGAAAAAGGCCCCACTTTGATCCTACCAGGAACTGGCCTCCCTGACCGCTCCTATGGGACTTTTTCAGGATGAGAATTGTTATTAATTCACCAAGATGGGCCCTCCGCTGGCCAAGGCTGAGCCAGGCAGTGACAGTGGGGATAACAGATATCTCTGGGATAACAAATGTCACAGAATCACACAGGGGGTAAGGTCATCTAGGGAGGTCACTGGAGGTCCTCAAGTCCAACCTCCCTGCTCAAGCATGATCCCCTAGAGCATGTTGCTCAGGCTTGTGTCCAGATGGATTTTTAATATCTCCAGGGAAGGAGACTCCATAACCTCTCATGGCAACCTATTCCTGTGTTCAGTCACCTGCACAGTAAGGAAGTTCTTCCTCACATTCAGGTGTGGAATTCATGTGCATCAGTTTCTGCCCTTTTTCTCTTGTCCAAGTCGTTGACACCAACTCAGACATGGAGAAACTACACACCATGAGCTTTTTCTTCCAGAATTGCACAAGTAAACTGTGTGGTGGTTTCAGCCTCCTGCATACTCAGTGAGAAATTTGAATCAAAACCTAACAGCTGTAATGCTGAAGAATAAGCTTTTTTAAAAAGCTTTATATTTCTGCCAGTAAATTGCAGCAAGTGAAGTCCTGAAAGCACACCACTCTAGTGAGAAGGGCAGCATTGAAAGGAGAAGATGACAGAAGAGGCCTGACAGCAACTTCCTTTGACTTAGTTGAGCTAATTTTCCACAGATCTTATTCTGAAAGGCAGTCTTGGAGAGCATCTTTCTGGAAAAACAAAAACCCCTGCCAGGTTGGTGGTAGGACAAAGGGAGATGCAGACAAGAGAAAGTTCTTCTGCCATCTCAAGTCAGTGGGACACAGACAGTAAGGATCATAAAACTGGGACATCATGACAAAATGCATGGAACTTGTTCTGCATCAGAGCTTAAGAGTCTCCTAAGAAAGACTGTCCGGCAGTTCACACACACAGACTCACTTACACTCTTCTAGTGGAGGCATAAATTCATCAGGATAGACAAGGATGCTTTAGCCACCCTGCATTTCATGTGTAAGGGTCCGAAGGACAGAATCTGTCCAGCTGTGGTCCTGCTGCCATCACAGGAGACAAATGAAGAGGCTCCTCATGGGACTGGCCACAGTGGTGAGACAAGGATGCACCTTCACTGTGTGAAGTGACTGTTTCTGCACAGCAGCACAAATGCATGAATCTCTGCCTTCAAGGAGGGAGTGTTGTCCTAGTCTGCTCTAAACAGCTATTTCACAATGATGTGTTGAGGGCTGATGAGTACAGATTGCTCTGAGGACAGAAATCCTTTTGACAAGTGCTGTTACAGTTAATAACTTGTAATTAGACATTATGTATTATGAAATCCTTCTTAAGAATATTTCACAAGTACGCAGAAAGAGACAAAGGCACACAAATGTAACTAGTTAATTTAGATTCAGTGGCACAAGGAGGAATTTAACTCAAGTGGAGATATCTATCTATCTATCTATCTATCTATCTATGTAGGTTGCATGTATTTGTCAGATCAAAGACGTCCTTAAAATATTCAACAAAGAATGCAATTTCTGTTATTTGACTAAATCACTGATTATTATACAGATGTAAATATAATTGCATTTCTATGCAGTTATTGTATATTGAGAATTTGTTGTTGCACATTTCCCTTCTTCCCTGGGATTTGTATGGGTAGCAATGAATAAGAATACTTGATGATTCATGATTGATAATGGGATACTTAATAATTTTTTGTCTTCATCACCATTCTAATGAACATCTGCCAAAATGCTTTATTTATAAATACTGTTCTGGGACTGTGTGATAAAATCTGCCTTGTTCCTGGTATTAGTCTCAAATATAGGCCATACAATGTGACAGGAGCAGAATATTTATGTGTCCTAAATACAGTTATTGCACAGTAGAATTTATCAGAAGATGCTCCTGATTTTATGGATAATTTTTCTTGGTGTATTTGAAAATTGTTCTGCAACTGTAATGTTACAAACTCTTGATACAATTAAGGGTTGCCATAGGCTCTTGCTGAGTCAGGTTGGAGTTGGGTCATTGTTGGGTGGGAGTGTTGATCTGCTGGAGGGTAGGAAGGTTCTGCAGAGGGATCTGGACAGGCTGGATCCATGGGCCAAGACCAATGGCATGAGGTTCAACAAGGCTAAGGCTGGGTTCTGCACTTTGCTCACAACAGCCCCAGATAGTGCTACAGGCTGGAAACAGAGGGCTGGAAAGCTGTCCCATGGGAAAGGACCCAGGAGTGCTGGCTGACAGCAGCTGAACGTGAGCCAGCAGTGCCAAGAAGTCCAATGGCAGCCTGGCCTGGATCAGGGATAGAGCGGCCAGCAGAGTTAGGGAAGTGATTCTCCCTCTGTAATGGGTACTGAGGAGGTCAAATCAGGGAGGCTTTAGTTTGGACATTAGGAAGAACTTCATCACGGAAAGGGGGATTAGAGATTAGTATGGACTCTCAAGGAAAATGGTGGAGTCACTGTCCCAGAGGCATTTAAGGAAAGATTGGATGCGGCACTTAGCGCTGTGGTCTGGTTGACATGATCGTGTTCAGTCACTGGTTGGACACAATGATCTTGCAGGTCTTTTTTAACCCAATTGGTTCTGTGACCCTGTGACTGGGACAGTCTCAGTAACATGTCTTAGCAAGCAATCCATTCAATTTACTGACTGCTTATTGCATGTTTGTAGCCCAACACAGTCTGCCCTGTTTTAAGAGGACTTGTCTGAAGTTAGATGCATATATTCACATATGTGTGTATGTGTCATTATGACTACTGTTCTGAAAGTAAAGGTGTTAATCCCTAGCAAGTAACATCCTGTTCAAGTGGCTTTGTGCAACTTCTGCAGCTCCTTTGTTTCTCTTCAAGTTGACAGAGAATCGTGACACAAAGTAGGAAAATGATCACTGCCATATTTGTAGTGCAAGAAATACTCACGGATTTGTAATATTTAAGAGGATATCTACTAGTAAGAATCATATTTTTAACTCATCCAAAGTGAATCTAGTTTGTTCTATTTATTATACAGCTGAATACTTAGCCTGTGGACAGATGTTCAATTTGCAGACAGCTGTGTTAGTTTAAGATGTTACTATCCCCAGCTGTTTGCAGCCAGCATGTTACTAAAGGCCCCTGTCCATACACTTCTGCACAGCTTTACTTGGATTTCTGAGACTGGCTAGGGCAAGGTCATTTAGGCTAGTTCAAACCATCTGCAGTAGCCATTGCTGTTAAGAAGTGCTGAAGGCCATGAGCTATTATTCCTTCAGTGTCTTTATTGTAGTGGAGAAGTGATTTCACAGTCGTGAACCCCAAGCCTTCTGTGAGCATCTTTGCTGGGCAAACCAAGTCCTTCACAGAAGGAAGGACATTCTGTCCTGAGTCTCCTGCACACAATCAGTTACAAATAGATCGTGAATGATCACCTCCTTCATGGATCTCCAGTGGGATGAGGTCTTTGGTAGGTAGGAAGCAAGTCAGGTACCTAAAGAAAGGTACATCTGATATACATACACCTATAAATATCTAATGTCATTTTACCATTCTTTTTTTTTTGTTGTTGTTGTAGTGTGTATGTCTTTGATATCTCAGGGTAAAGCTGACAGCAGTCACCTATTTTTAGTGATCAGATTCTCCCACTGTGTTGGATAGCTCTCGCTGACCAAGGGTATTTGTTTTGGAGCTAAAAAATTTTACACAGCACAGTCTGAACACAGTGACCTAAAAATTCAAGGATTACTTTAGTGATGTTTAAATAACTTGAAATTCTGAATTCTTTGTGAGGAAGATCCTTAAAAGAGAGTATTATAAAAATAATGTCTCTATAGACATAATAAAATATTGCACTAGCCAGACCTTTTCCTAGAGGAAGTAAAAACAGTCTTTCTTGGTTAGAGTCCTGGAGATCTGTTTCTTATAATGTAATATTTAGGAGCAGCTATGAAATGTCAATATTAATGCTTGTATTATTCTAATTTTACAGATAAAAAGAAAAAAACCCATACCACAAAACTTGATTTTTTTTCTCATTATCTCATACATGACTGAGAAAGTTATGAGCCTGATAGCAGTGTGAAACAGAAGTATAGTCCCAATAGAAGATTCTTGAGATTTTCATATAGAAGCAAATAGCCCCTAAATTACTGGTCTACACTTCTCAGATGTGGGATGGGGTCAGTTCATTTGTGCAAAACCCTTTGCTTCTCGACAGAGTGCTTGTTACCTTCTGGTTTGGATCTGCAATGGAGGAATTCTTTAGTTGTACTGGAGTTTGCATCAAAAAGTGATGAAGGAAGAGGTGACATATTACGCATTTACTGGCCACTGTGTTCTCTACCCAAGGTTTCTCTAACTGAAATATATTTTAGAAATCTGAGGGATAGTCTTTACAATTTCAAGCAAACAACTGAGTTTTAACTAAGTGATTCCACATGCTGGTTGAGAAAGACTCTATATTCGCCCTTCAGTGCACTAAACCTACAAATCATGTTTATAAGACCTTTCATTTCTGTTTTTGACCTATCACTTTAAATTCAATGTATCTATTTTAGCTGCAATTTAAAACAAATAGTCTCAGTCTGATGAAGACTACTTACTTTCAGTGCCAGAAAAGGGCATATGTCACAAGAAATACTCTGCACACATACTTCACTGTTGCTTATTTGACAGATGACCTTGATGTGGATCTCCACTGGGGGCTGAGGCTGCTTATGTCCATGTTTGGTTCAGGTTGCCTTGTTACTATTTCCTTCAACTAGGGCAAAGATACAAAGTTCCTCTAATTTTTGTCTCAATGCGTCTCAGCATCATCCAGAAAGAGCAACTTCGTTTTCAAAGGGAGGAATCTGAGACCAGAACTCCCATTTGCTGTGCACTCATTTTCAGTGTTTTACAAACATCCAGTATCCAGATATCTCACCTGTGCTAAAATCGAATGAGACTCATGAGGTACAAAGAGACTGAGGAAGCTACTGTATAATCACATTACCTAGCTATCTCCCTAAAATACTGCCAAAATATAAAAACAAGGTTTGGATTAATATGCATACAATCTTTGGGTCCCAAATGTTTCTCACTTCAAGGCATAATCATGAAATAATACTGTAATAAATCATAGTTATACAGTCCAATACAGAGAAGTGAACCACTTCTTTAAGACACATGTTCTAGTGTCCCTTCTGCTTTGGATGTCATGGGACATTGAGGGACTGAAAAACTGAGTTCAACAGAACCATGGAGGATGCGTGAGCATGGCTGTGTTGCTATAGAATCACAGATTATGGCTGTGGAACAAGAAGAATATAACTCAGTTTTCACTATAAAGCCACTGAAAATACTTCATATAAAAAGTTCTATATATTCTTCTCCCTCCTCTTTTCTGTCCCTCTCTGCTCAACACTTATGAAAAAGTAAAACAATATTCCTGAGTATTTTGATGCAAATTGTTAACACTATGACTTAAATTTAAATTAACTAACCTAATAGCTAAGACATTTTTANTAGGCAGAGATGGTTTAAAACAAAATTTTCCCAGTTGCTAGATGTTCAAGAATCTTGAGTTACATGGTATTTTTGTTAATTTGTAAGTAAACCCACATTTTCCACAATATTTTAGGATGCTTTCTCTATGATACTGCGTGTATGGTATTTCATACTGGGATGACAACATTAGGAACATATTCAGTGGCTGCTTAAAACTTTGTCCAGACAATAGCTCAAAATGATGCATTTCACACTATTGAAAAGGAGTTACAGAGTGGGCTTCTTAGAGACCCCCTGACTGGACTAAAATACCTTTTTAAAAATTATCTATAAAGCAAGAATATACGGCACTTTCTTGATTCTTTGAATATATTGTTGCTAAGTTTCTATTACAGAGGTAGAAAACAATATTGTTTTCTTTGCTCATTAATGTTTACTCTGTTTCCATTTTGTTGCATACTTGAGCCATGATTCAGCCCCTAGAAATAGACATATTCTTCTGGGCTTCTAATGCTCTAACATCTTGGCTCTCACAGCAAACAAACTTATTTAGCAACAAGTTGCTCTACCTACAAAAATCATTTCTGAAGGTTTTGTGATTAATCTGAATGATAGGCTCTCCTCAGCCTGCTTAGCATTATACCTCATTCAATAGACAGTTTAATGGATGATCCACAGCAGTACATTGCATTTTTGTGCTCTGGGAATTACTCTGCATAGCTCAAGATTTGGGACTGGATCTGGTGGCTGAAATCCAAAAGCTTTTTCCTTTTTTTTTNATGCAAATAATAGAGAAACACATCTCTTAATTGTTTCATGTCACAAATGTTTTTCTTCCCAATGGCACCTATAAACTGAAGAGATATATATGTATATAATATATATATTATATATATTCATATATGTGTGTCTCTCACCTATAAGCAGAGCAGCC
>VYXF01008715.1:66817-103339 GCA_013397295.1 Polioptila caerulea
TTTTTTTTAAGGACCAAACATTGCTTCTTGCCAAGTGGGATCATTTTCCCATCTGTTGAAGGGTTTTCTGCCCTTGGTAACAATATTGAGTTTTTCTGGCTCCTTTATGCTCACATTAGTATAAAATAGAAGTAACAGAATTTAGCAGGAATGTCAGTAACCAACTGAAGTAAAAGGCATCAGGGAATCAGACCTATAGGTGTGAAGGACCAAAAGAAGGACTGTCTGCATCTGGAGGGGCCTAATATAACCTCCATTGTTTCCACTTCCTTTTAATAGATGATGTCTCATTAAAAAAAGGGTTGAAAACTCTTCTCTCCTGTGATGTTTTCTTGACTAACACACCAGCTGCCTTTGGAAAGTTGGGAGAGGGATAAGCTGTGATGGAAGCCTTTGAAAGCAGTGTTTATGTCGCATCCCTAAGGACTCCTGAGTGCAAACCCCTGGTTTTCAGTGTGGAGTGTGCCAGGGACACAGCATGGTTTGCCCTTTAATACTGCCCAAGTGCTGCAGCGTGATAAGCCCTGACCTTCCCAGGGTGACAGAGTGAGTGAAAGGAGGACAGGCTGCAATGGGACAGGCTGGTGACAGCCGAGCCCAGCCAGGCACAGCTGGCTGCCCCAGGGCTGGATCAGCCTGAGGGGACACCAGGCACACCAAGCTGACCTGCTGGGACTCGCTGAGCTGATGGAATGAGCACTGGACTTGCCACAATGCAGTCATGAGAAGATTATTTGATCTTGGATCCTCAAAGCTCCACTGTGGTAGAATATACATTAAAAAGGGCTAATGTGTATAAATATGGATACATCAAATATAATAGATATGTGTTAGTACATTAAATGTACAGGCTCCCAAGAAATTATTCCAGCTGTTATTCCCCAATAACTGGAAAATGTATTTAAAAATTCATTTTGTGTGGCTATTTTTGCCACATTTCAGAACAGCTGTCATAACACTGGGAATTTACTTCCACAAATATATTCCAAAAAATCCCCTTTATCTGGCAGCAAAAGACTCAAAAGCAGAGACTACAGTGCACAGAGCAATATTCCAAATGCACGTGATAAAAAAACCTTCTGGTTATTACTGGGTTAATCAGAACTGTTCTGGAAAGTACCAAAAATTACATGTAGCTGTTTCAAAAATCACAGGGATATTTTGAACATTTCCACTGGGTCAAAGCAAAAATAACTACACATCCTTTTTAGGTGATTATATTCAGAACACTGGTCTTGCTAGAGTGACTTAACACATCCATTACTACAATTATAATTTAGTGATAATTACTCTGTAGAATTCCAAGGTTCTGTTGCCACAAGTGAGGGCCCATGGAGGAAAACAGCGTCCAGCATCTCCAGGGCCTTGGAATGAGTGCCTGTGATTTTATAATTTCCAGACTCATTACACTTAGTTTGGGAAAGGCTATGCATGCACTGCATAGGTTAAGAGCCCTCTCTTTGCTGATTGAAATGAAGCACTGTCATTGACTTATCAGATCCAACATGTTTAATTAACATGGAAAATAAGTTTGACCTTACACTGGTTAAGACAGATTACTTCCTTACACAAGTTCTAAACACTTACAGGCATTAAGCCAAAGCTTAAAAGCAAGTTGTGTTTCATGAAAATCTATTTAAGGTTTCCTTCAAATAGAAAAAATTAAAACAAAACAAACAAACAACCAAAAAAACTGAGAAAACAAACAAAACAAACAAAAACCCTTTCACACAATTCATGTCTTCAGAGTCAGAATATCAACCCTCTGTGACCAGTATGTGACCAAATCCATGCTGACATACTACTTTGAGGCAATAGCCATCAATGCTCCAGAAACCACAATCAGTGCAGTACTTCAGAGAGGCCTATTTTAGGGCTGAGAAGGCATAAATATGAGTTATCAAAACCTTCCTTCTTTTCATGTTTTAGTCTCTCTGTGTGATCGTCAAGGTAAGAGAAGCATTACAGTTGTCCATAAACAGAGCTAAAGTCGTGAGTATTGTAGGGGTATGTTACTTCTCTAAGATGTCTTCTGGCTGTGACCTCAACCAGCTTTTGAACCAAGCAAAGGCATAAAATGGATCCCATAAATATCTGTAATTGCTTTCACAAGAACACAAATCAGCCAAGTACTTGGTTTCTCTCTCCCTTTGTTTCTCCATGAGGAGCTAGGACCGAGCTGAATTCCTTCACTTTCCATCCTGTGGCTCTAGGAAGGAGGTAGGGGGAGGAGAACACACTTGTCAGCCTGTCTGATGTAATCTGTGGTCTGGTTTTGCCTATACTTGAAATGATAAAGATTGGAAGTTTGTCAGCTACTGCTACAGCTCCTTCCCAGCTCTTGCAGGCACAGCTGCTAGTTCACAAGGCAAGAACTACACAGGAGGAAGAGGAAGGACTCTTCCTATCATGACAGATGGGGTAGACATATACCATAACGTTAAAAAAGGAGAAGGGTTGAAAGAGAAAGGAAAGAGCTACTGCTTTTAGTGATAGTCACCGAAAATCTGCCTGAGTCTTTTCATCATGCCCTCATTTTCACCTCAAGGGAGGATCTGTTCTGCTATCTTTATAAATATGGCCACCCCAAGGGGGATGTTGATGTTCTCACTGTGTTAAAAGTCAGCCTTGTCTGCACTGATAGAGAGATCTAAGACAGCTCTGCAATAGACCTTGATTTCCAAAAAAATATTGAGCTACAACACTTAAAGGGCCTTCAGGTTATCCAAAAATAACTAATAATTTTTTTTTTTTTTTTTCAGATGTTGATGTGCCTTTGTTCAATGACAGATTTCTGGAGGCAAATGTTACAGAGTAAACTAATGAGCCATTTCTTGCAACACTTTCAGTTTGGGTTCAAACCGGAAAGCACAGATCCAAGTTCTACTGCCTTGGGGATATTTTTCAATGTGAGGTTTGGATCCAGCCCACTATAAAGAGCCACTATACATGCAAAATTTTGAGATTGCTGTAGGTTTGGACTCTATCCACTGTTAAAGTTCAAAAGGTTTTGTCTGGGTATTTTGACGTGGGCCTATCTCCATTTTAGTTTTGGAAACAAAAAAAGCCCCAAACACCCATATGAAAGAAAATCCCCTTGCAAATATGCAACTTGCCTATCATATGCAAAAACAATTTCAGGACTCTCAGTCCTCCAGGTAGTTACTTATGCACTGACACCCATTGTTTTCAGTGGGCTCCATGGGTAAATAATTATGCACCTGGGAGCAGCCATTTGCAGGATCAGCCTGTTGTAAAATAATATGCTGCTGAAAACTTAAAAAGTAGCTGTAACACTTGATTGGATTGGTTTAGACTGTTAGCAGAGGCTGTCTGGATGCAGGCTATTGCTACTCTCATTTTAGGAAGCAATTTTTTAAAAATTGCATTTCTTCACCCTTGATTTCCAGGGCGTCTCCTGCTCCCCCTTCTAGGAGGAGACAGTTCACAAGTGCATGTTAGCAAATTCAAATGCTACAAATGAATTTTACAGTCCTCAGTGCTGGTTATTCTCACCTCATGAATCCAGAAGTGTCTATGAATTTGAAGGATTGTTTTGGGGGGATGATCTCATCTCCCAGCTTTACATATTCTCTAGTTTCGTTTTCCCCAGCAACTCATTCCATGCAGTCAGCTAGCAAGCCAGACTTTCCAGAAAAGAACAAACTGCTATTGCTTTTCTTCCTGTTCCTTTGTGTTTGCTGCTTGTGTTCATCATCTTGTCGTGTGGAAATAGTTTTTGTCCAGGGGTAGTAGTTATTTCTTATGTTTTTAATATTTAATGCACTTTTCATGTTCTCAAAAGCAGTTTTACTATTCCATAGATCAAATAAATTCCAACTTTCAGAAATGATACAATGAAAGCTCCAGCTTCAGAAGCACAGCTGCAAATGATGCTTTAATTGCCACTTTAGATAAAGGGCTGAAAATGTCTAGCTAGTGAAAATGCAGTAAATTTGAGAGGTTAGAGCAATAGAGAGCGTGTCCATCTTCCACGGAGTATAACACATAAGGTCAAGAAACATTCCTGTGAAGCACACTGTCTGTGATGTGTGACCAAACATTCTATTTTTATCACAAAGATAGTGAAAAGTGGACAATACTTTTTCCTTTAGCTATTAAATCCTTTCTGGCTGAGTGTTTTACCATCTTTAGTTATTTCATTTTTTTTTTTTCTGGTGAAAGGAGAGATTTTTTTTTTAATGGTGTGACTTCTTTCAAACATTTTCTGTGTTAAGCTCAAGAAAAATTTGCAGATGTCAGGAACTAGTTCTGGAAGTTCACAACAATGATGGATCAATTGCAAAAAGACCAAAATGAGAATTACTAAAAAATCTCCTCAGACCTTCCCTATAGCCCAAATTTCATATTCTTGTTCCAAAGCATGAATGTCAGAAAGCTTCTCAACATGTTCATCAGGCCTTATTTCACAGGAACAAAACAACATTTTTCTTCCCAAGAGCTTTTCTTGGAAAAAAACACAGTATTTGTTATTTTGAAAAAAAACCCCAGAAGTGGGTCATAGGACAACAGGAAAAAAACATGGAAAATTACAGGCCCAAATGGTTAAAGATTTACAAGTCTTTAGGCACGTGGCAAGAGGGTCAGATCCTGGAGTAAGTTAATGCAGTTTCAATAATAGGTGATATTATTAGCTCAGTCTGTAACTGGTATTCTTATGGGATGTCAGATATGGGATGTTACGGAAATATTTCATTATATAATAAGTGGGCTTCTCTGAACTAAATCTCTCAACCTTTTGCCACTGACTCATCAGTTGTTTCTGAAACACTCTGACATTGCCAAAAGCTGGATCAACCAGCACCAGCTGGTATTTGTGATACAAATGTATTCCCAAAGGACATTTGCTTTATTTTAGTTTTCACTATACCCCAGTTATGTACTCGTTCAGGTTTTGTGCACTTAAGGGCAATGCAGTTCAGGGGGGTTTTGAAAAAAAGTGTCTCAAAAGTCAAGATAAATAATTATATTAAGAAAACATTATCTGGAAAATTTGCTGTGGTTTTATACCTACATTACATAGTGATCCAAAACACACCCAAAAAATCAAAAAACCCAACCAATCCCAACCACTGTAACAATAGTTTTGTTGCAGTATAACACAGCAAACATGCACAAACTGTTTTAATGCTGATTTTACAAACAATAGAGCATACAATAATATTCTGTGTCCTATTATATTATGAAAAGCCTGTCTGATAGTTCTCTCACTCAGTTTAGAACAAAAGTTTAGAACAGTTTAGACTCAGTTTAGAACAAAAGTTTCCTTTGGGAAAGGACAGAAGAAACAGAAATCACAAGACTTATAATATTTCCTAGCACCCTACTAAAAACTATCAACATATAACTGGAACTATCTTAGAGGCCAAGTGACTCAGAGACGCACATTTTAATGACTGCCATTCAAAAAAAGGCAGAATAAATGCTTAAATAAAGGTTTAATTTTACAATCAGTGTGTGGGATTCATTGTCACAGAATGCCAAAAATTAACACCGGTTAAAAACCAGAGTAGTTCATTCAGTAAAGAAAAGTCCAGCAAGAGCTATGAAATATGAGAGCAAAAACTCCACCTCAAGAACTCCCTAATGCCATAATGTAAGGGGAATGTTGTTTGAGCTTCATGCTTCTCCTGCTCTTACACAGGAAGAGGAGAGGGGAGGGTGCTCATCTTCCCAGCACTACTGGTGGAAGGTGGTGTAGAACTGTTCCTAAGAGCCAAAGAGGCTCAACAGCTCAGAACTGTGTTAGTGCAAAGAGAAGAGAGAGGGAAATCATTGCATGTTGGCATCGTGACTCAATAATAAAGTCTTTGCTGTGTTTCTTGCTTCTTCTATCCCATTTTCCTAGATTAAATATACCAAGGTCTCTTGACCTTTCTATGGTGCCAGTCCAAACATTCTAGTGATGGAAAATACTTCATTTACCTCCTTTCAGTGTGTACCTGTATCATACTATTACAGTTCCTGGTTCTAGTTCTGTTGGTATTTTATTGCTAGCTCAGCTGCTGCAACAGGAGATATACACAGACCACATCAAAGAAGAACAAAATGTTACTTACAAGTGGAAACTACTACTCTAACAGTATCAATGACTTTTCTAACATCTGTTGTTTTTCAAAGCATGTTGTGCATTTTTGACCCTACCTATCTATGAGCAGAGACTGATTTTCCCTGAAAATTCCTACAACACAGCAAAGCCAGCAACATGCAAAATAACCTCCCAAAAGGAAAATAATAGGAGATTCATAAATGAGTCTGCACTGGTGTTTTTCAGAGACTGCTCTGAAATGTTGTGCAGCTCATCACCAGGGCTCTTTTTTCCCCATTCCTTCCCCATGCTGTTTGCCTGGCTCCCACGCCCACACAGGCCCAATGTACACACTCAAATAAAAACTGAGGGCACAGCACTGATGAACTGCTATTTTCTTTTGCCATCTGATCACAGTTCAGCTACTACTGTATACCATTTTCTTCCAGTCCTTAACGAAGAAATCCAATCAACAACACTCATTCTGCACATTGCCTAGTTGGCCATGTCTTTGATTAAATAGCTGACCCTGTATTTCTGAGAGAAGTTATTTTCAGTAATAAATATCCCATTTTTCTTGTAGCTGGGGAATTGGAATTGACATGATTTATTTCTTTGGAAACAAGTAATGATTAATAAGCAAAGATTTGAGGTTATTATTTAAAATTTCAAATACACTTTCACTCCAGTCTGTTCCAAGTCTTGCTGACTATTATGATCTTAGTGTTCAAATGTATTTTACGTAGTCTCCTCACACTCCCAAGCAGTTCTGTTGCACTTTTGTGACTGAGTGCTGCCATTCATTGCTTGAAGTAGGTAACAAGAATTGTGCATTCCTTCAAACAGAAGAGCATCCCCAGAGGCTTACTTCAAGTTCTGCTTTGAATTTAAAGCCAAAGTTTAAAATCTGATTATTGCATCTTCTTTTTAAGCGTGCTTTTAAGTCTGTTTGCATGTGGAAAATATTTTCAGTTAGAAAAACATAGTTAATATATTTATTCCTACAAACTGGATATGTGACACGTGGTACAAGAAACTTTCATATGGATGAAAGCTACCCATATGAGTTTTATTGCTCCTGCTGTTTCTTATGTGAGTCTGCTGCTGATGTGGCTAAATAAAATTTGGCCCATCCATCGGTTAGCAAGAGACAAGGATTTATGAATGCATATCACTTCCTACAGGCTCACAGAAGACCCTTCCTTTAACCACTGATATTCACTTAAGGACCACATTTTACTTTTGGGTTTTTTGTTGGTTTTGTTTTGTTTTGTTTTGTTTTGTTTTGTTTTGTTTTGTTTTGTTTTGTTTTGTTTTGTTTTGTTTTGTTATGTTTTGTTTTGTTTTGTTTTGTTTTTTTGCTGTTGTTTTGTTGAGTTGGTTTTTTCCCCCTTCTGTGTCTTTAATGTCAGTTTGTTAAAGAGTCTCTTACTGTACGTGGTATTGGCCGAAGTCTTATCCTATTTTAGAAACTCCAAACTTTATTTAATTCCTTGGGTTATATGGAGCTGTTTCAAATTTATGGAAGTGAAAGGAAGACGAGAATTCTGCCTTCAATGCTCATCTATTCTGTATAAATTCCCTGAACATGCAGAAAAAGGTCTTACATGAACATTCAGGTAACTGAATGCTATTGACCTTGTTAAGAAATATTATCATTATTGTCGTTGCTGCTATTATTTCTTCTTATAATTAGAGTAAACAGAGTTAAACTGAGGAGGACATGGTCACATGCTCTTTTAGGCTACTGACTTCAGAAAAGCTGGTAAGTGGATTAAAGCAGAGTAAGCAAGTGGAGTGCTAGGACTAGTGCTAGGGAGAATTCAAGGTCAGGTCTGTTTTGATGAGTTCACTTGGTTCCTTCAGTCATCCTGACCGTGGGTGGTAACTGTCTGAGTTCCCCAAAGTGTTTACAGTTGAAGTCATCTTAAGACAGGTGGATTTACTTTGAGTCCTGCCAATTTCATATTTATTTTCCTTGAAATCTACCATAGTCCAAATTATCCTACTGTTACCTTATGAAGAGAGATACTTGCCAGAAACCTCTCTTTCTAGTCTCTCTGTTGGAGATTTCCTACATTTGAAAGGTGTTGCATATTGACTCCTGGATTATTTACTAAAAAAAATCCCAAACCCACAACCACAAAACAAAAGCAAATAAACAAACTCAAAAAAGCCCCCAAAAAACCAAAGCAAACAATAAAACCCAAACAAAAACAAAACAAAACAAAACAAAACCCTGGCAATCCTCAAAAGTTTTGGCTAATCTGTGTAGAGTAGCTCTAATGTGGGGAATCCAATCTCTCAAACAAGATGATCCATTGCTATCCAGTAAGGATTGTAATCTACTTTGCAGTGACAGCTTTTGCTGTACTAGGTGAGACTTCCCAAACTGAGAAGAATGTGGTTCTACAGGGCACTTAAGCACGTCCACGAGTCATTGGTACTGAGGAACTATCTGCTAAACATCTCCTAATTGTTTTAATTACGTAAAGAAGACGTGATCATTTCTTCAGCTGCAGTTTCTACCATCTCTCCAGCCTGCCCATGATCTCCTGTCAGCCCGTTGTTCTTACCTCTATGGGAGAAGCTCTGGGCCCAGGCAATTACTGAGTGCACTGGGAGAGCACACAGGCACAAACTTCATACCCAACTATACCACATCTGTAACCACAGGGTAAACTAGAATTCAATCCTTCTGTCACATTTCTAACTTGAATTTCAAAGCCCTTGCCACATTAGAAAGAAAGTGCTTATTACAGGATTTCTGGTAGTTTCTTAGGGCTGCATTATGGCTTCTCTGATGGGGTTTATGCAGACAAAAGAAATGATGAGCAGCTCTGCAAGGGATTGTTTTGATACAGTTGGGAATTTTAACTGTCTTTGTATTAAAATTTGGAGATGGCTCCTACATATTCTTCTCACTGCCTAGAAGTTAGGCAAAGAAGAGAAAGGCAGTAAGGATTTAGGGAAGAATAAAGGCAATAAAAAAACCCGGGCAAAGATTAGAAAATAAGAGAAACACCATTTGAGAGAAAATGAAAACAGTTGGTACATGACTTGAAAGCATTTCAACTTCTCAACTGGTTGCACGTGTAGACAGCTTTGACACAAATATTTGCTTCCTTAGATTTATAACAAAATGTACCCAAAAGGGTGACAGACATTACTGTAGACTCGGGGACTGAGGTAACCCAGCCAAAATAGCAGAAATACAAGGAAATACAAGGCATTCTGGGAGCACACGAGGAGCATGTGTGCACTGCTGTGCTTACCCACTTTCCCATCTCCACAGAAACACCCTCACGTGTAATTCAAGTGTATGTGCCTTGGTATTTTTCCCAAGCACCACGCACTTTAAATGATATATATACACCTACATGTATGGATGAATATGCATATAGGTACTTATGCATTTACTGTACTGTATATTCACATGTTCTATGCCTGGCATTGGGATGTTTCCCAAAATGCATCCCTCTTGGACCTGGAACACCTCTTACTGTGTGGCAGAGACAGCAGTGGCCACCAGTATTCTGCCACAGCTGCACGTGGTGCTCCTCTTTCACCAAATAGTACCCAAGGGAGAGTGATGCCACCACGCTTTTCTGCCTCCAAGTATGAAAAATCCCCCCACTTTCTGCTGGGGCTGGGGGCAGCTGCGAGCCATCATCTGGGAAATTTAGAACAGCATGTATAATTTAATGAAATTGAAGAGAATTTAAACCCCCAAAACATGCAGGATGGAAAGCGACTTTATATATGGGATGTGTCTGTGATCTGTGGTTTGCAACACTCAAGTGACTGGGTGTCTGCAGGACCAGGAGTGAGGCGGGGCAGGCACCCAGGGCCGCTGCGTGGGGCAGTGCTTGTGGCAGGGGCTTGGCACAGCCCCATGGCGAGGGCTGTGCCAGACACAGAGCACAGCTCCACGTTCAGCTTCCCCAGCCACCCAGCTTTCTAAATCTGGAGTTTTCTTTCAGGGCTGCCTCTTGTAATGATGGGAAGATTATCTGCTGTGGTTTACACATGTCTTTCTTTGACACAAAAAAGGATTTTTGCAATTCTGTACCTTGTTTCTGTTTCTCTTTTTGTTCTGGTCTTTTGTCTTCTCTTGTTTGTTTTCTTTTTTTTTTTCTTTATGTATATATTTCTTTTTCCTTTCATGCTTTTTCATTTTCTCTTTCATTCCTTTGCCTTGCTACTGTAAACGTTGAAATGAGTGAGACTCCTAATACTTACACCCTAAATCTGCTTAGTAAAATATTTACTGAGCCTCAGGGTTCTGTCTGTTAAAAAACTTCCTTATCATGAGAAGGACATAAAGCACAAATATCAGTATGATGTTTATTAAACTTCCTCTTGAAAAATTTAAGATCAATGTAAACATTAGTCACCTACAGCTTTAAGTTTGGCCGGCAATTTATTTCATGAAAAGTTACTTTAAAAAAAAGTTGGTTTGATTTCATCTCACCTTGCCTAAGTCATCTACTCTGTTTACCCCACAGCTTGTCCCCACAGCCACCTTTCATGGCTAATGTTGTGAAATAGACACATTCTTCCTGAGATTTCTTAGGCTGATTTCAGGCTAAGAAATTGAGCCCCAGAAGATCATGAAAATTGGATGACTTGCTTCAAGATGACTTTTGCTCCTAAATATTATAGCTCCACCAAACAGAAATTGAAGGACATCAGTAGTTTGAAATCTAGTCCTTAAAAGTGAGTCATAAAATGGAATTAAAAAATTTGCATTGAACTGATTACCCTCAAGTAGTTTGATTATTTAACACTTGCTGACAATAAATTCTAAATTGTCTTTTTGAGTTCCAACATCAGCTACAGAAAGATATCCTCTTTCTCTTAACTCTTTCTTGTGGTAAAGAAATATATTTGGGTTCATTATGTTCACTGAAAAAAACTCCACCCTATCAAGTATCAGTTTCCTGTCATTTCGATTCACTTACTTATAAGAAATCTTAATTGAATAATTGTTTACAATGATTTATATTTGTAGATGTTTGTCTAGTTAACTTTCAACTCTTAGTAGAACAAGCTCCTAAAATCTCTCACTGAAAACAAAGTGAAATCTCACCTCTATCAAGAGGTGTGATCATTAATAGCAATTTCAAACTGACAGACGTCAGGAACCACTCATTTTCCTTTTTGCTTTACATGATTGCTGCTGTTTTCCTAAAATTTTTTTGAATGAAATTTTTGTACTAAAAAAATCCATACTTTTTTGTCAAGTCTATGAATCCACCTCCTAAGGAAGACATGAATATCAGCTAAATAATTCACTAAAGAAAGAATGAGATTTAAACTCAAATGATCTAACATATATATATATATACACGCATAAGAAAACCTCTGCTCATGATTGCAGCCGAGAACCTTTTGGCTCCTGTGATAGATTAAAAATACCAAACTTTCTTCAAGCTGTCAAAAAATTCTGACTTTTCCCAAGCATGCCACAAGTGGTCCCTGCTGTGGCCCTGTGTCTGGAACTCGTGGTGCCTGCTGTGGGCCAGCTCCAGCCGAGCTCCAGCAGCAGAGAGAGATGTGAGGACACTGCGGGGAGCAGCCCCAGCTCCGGCGATGCCCGTGGCTGTGGTGTGGGGTGCAGCAAGGACAGCTTTTGGCTCGTGGTCTCTGAGATGGAAATTTAATGTCCTTCAGCAGCACCCCGTGTGAGATGCTGAAGATGCCCTGATTATTAGAGCTGGTTGAAAATTTTCCAGTGGAATGCTTCTCTGTTGGAAAATGCTGATTTTACAGAATTGAAACATTTCACAGGAACATGTTGATTCCATTGAAAGTTTCAATGGAAAGCAGGCAGGCAAGCTGTCCAGGAAGCCTGTGCTCCTGGTCTCATGCCAGCCTAGGCTTCCCTGGCTCCCTGCTCCCCAGGCAGCTGCTCCTTCAGCTTCCTGACACCCCCACCAGGCCCCTGCCGCAGCAGAGGGGTGGCTGGCAGGAGGGAAACATAAACTGGGGGGCACTGGTCTCTTTCCACAGAAGAGAAAGTTAGCTTTCTGGGCTGATCTGCCAGCAGGGTGATACTGACAGTATTTGCTTTCTTTTTGCTTGCACATCACATACTGACAAATATGATCATAGGTAGAAAGAATTCAATATATTCACACTGAAGTAATGATGCAGCTGTTAGTGCCTGAAGCATTTATTCCCTATAAGCACCAGAAAAAGGACATATTCACTGGGCAGACCATCATGATGGTGTAAACAATTCATATTTTATCTCTGGGTATACACAGAGTTGTCTCAGTAGAAACCCACCAAACCAAAGAGATAAAATGTGTATATATATATATATATGTGTGTGTGTGTGTGTACATATATATATATTTTTTCACACACTTTATTTATTTATTTATTTGTTATATATATTTATTGTCAAATTTGCTCAGGTGAGCATAAATAAACTCAGTTTTTTCTCATCCAGCCTAGAAAACAGATTTAGGGGGAAAAGAAAAAGTGTTTGATTAGAAATGTCTTTTATGTATTTTAATAGATACCATAGGAATTTCTAAGGCCAGCTAAAGAACCTTCCATATGTTTTGTTTAATATGTTTGCTGTCTTGAGCTTTTTCTTAATGGTCATAACTTGAGCTTAGAATTCTGGTTTGGGCCATGCATGGTATGACAGGCACCCGTAGAAATCAGTTGTCTCATCACTGCTCACAGACTGTGTCTTCATGTAGGTTCTATTGGCATGTGCAAGCTAATTGTCTCATCACCTTTATACAGTCAGTAAAACTGATAACATGGAACTGGTATTGATAACTGGAACATGGTATTTTGGGTGTTTTAGCTTAAACAAACAAACAAACAAAAATGTCCCAATGTATGTTCTGCATGTTACCACCTGTGGAGAAAGATACAAGCTATGTGTTTTGATGCAAGTTTTGACTTGCATTGAGGCGTCACACTACTGATAATTTCTGTGCTATTTCCTCAAATTTGGTAGGTGGCACACTTACAGTACATCCAATCAGTGAATCAATAAATAATGAAACTTGCATATTAAGAAAAGTTTAACAAATAAGTGCTCATAATGAAAGTCAGTGTTGGGGGCTTTTTCTCCATGGTTTCACTGGCAGTCGTGCTTTTGATCTGGGAGCTGTTAGGAGCTGTTACACCACAGATGAAAGGAGTTAGAAAATTCCATATCATAATGCAGTTAGATCAGTAATTCATGGAGCAGGTAATTCACAATGACTTGCTGGTCCTTTGATTGCACACGGTTTATGACTATTAGCAGTTTCCCCTTTCAAATTTGTATGCTTCCATACTTCCTTTCTGACCTCTTTTTCATCATTTATAGTCCAATTTGGTAGTGAAAAAACATAACTGGTGCTCAAGTGCATGGCTGTCATTCAAACCTCAATGCGTTAGTGAGCAGTTTGACATTTGTGACTATGAAAAAAAACATTAAGCAGGTGTACAAAACACTAACCAGGTCCCTTGAACAATGCTTTATGGGATTCACAACTTGCCTCTAGGCTATAAACTTGATTCAGCCTGAGTTTTCAAGGTAGATTTAATCTTGATATTTACACTCCAAATGTATCTTACATTAGAACATAATTGCAATGTAAACGATAGAAACACATTTCAAATGGAAAGTTACAGGAAGAGACATGGTACTGCAGGAGATTTGCAATGATGTGTTCTTTGGGGTTTCACAATTATCTGTTCCCAGTTTGTAAAATCAAGGGCTGCCATCTTCAGCCTCAGTAAACTTGATTGCTCAGAGGGGTCCTGGCTCCAACAATTTCTTGCTACTCTTCTAAGTGAGTAAGGTTCAAATTAAAACAAACAAGAAAAAATGCTCTTTAATCACTTTTAACATAGTCATCTGCTGTACAGGTGTGCACATATCACATTTTATTTCAGTTATACTTACCAGGTTTCTGGGAACTGATGTTGTGGCTTTACAAAGGTAGAGAGGTTTCTACAAGCTGGATGAATAACATCAGGTAAACATGTTAAAAGAAGTTACTGTTTTGTCTCTAAAGGACTAATGTAATGTTGAAGTTGCTAAAAAAGGGCCCCAGAAAGAAAACTGTAAATATTTGAGTAGCCAAGCAGGAGTAAGAACTGTGAGTCTGAGAACTAAACAGTTCTTTAAGGTGTTCAATTAAAATTATATATATATGTATGAATATAGAAACTATGCCAAAGTTCTGCCATGGAATCCCTCCCAGCTTCCAGTAGGCAGTAGGTTAGGGACTTCCTTTGCCAGAGGGCATCCGGATCACAGTGCTTAGTAGCCATTGACAGACATATCCTTCATGAATTAGTCCAATCTCCTTTTGAATCCTGTTATACTTTTGGCTTCTGCAGCATCCTCTGGTAAGGAGTTCCATGATTTAATTGTACATTGTAATGAAAAGTGCTTCCTCTTGTTTTCCTGAAAATTGCTGCTCAAAGTGAATGGGAACACTTGCCTACTGTATCTGCTCTCTTTTGTTTAGAAGACAGAGCTGGTTAGTCTGTTCAAAGTCTTATCCTTTTGTTTCTTATGATAAAAAAAATCTATAGATAACAGAAGATAGAGAATGACATTTTGAGTCTGCCTCAGTACCAATATATATGTACCAAATAGCAGAATATGCAGGTAATTCAATTGTGACTACTTTAGTTTGGTATTGTGCCTGAGGCTTGTATGACACTTGTGAATTCTGAAATCAGAAGTAACATAAGAAGACTCTGATATACGCTTTCAACACACGTGCGCACACACGCGGATGTACATTATCAGACTGCTGCTAAAGTGATGTGTGCTCATGCCCCTTGTGTAGCATTTTTCTTTTCAGAATTGTAGAAAGATTTTGTGGGCAAAATGTGGAAAATTAATTGAAAGTGTGGAAAAGACCACACAGAAAAACTGTTTGAAAAGTCAGCACTGGCAGCAGCTCATAAGCAATAAAAGCAAAAGGAAAGTGGACATTTGCCTCCTTCCCACCTTATCTTCTGCTTTGGACAGGCTTGCCAGGTGGTGTCCATGCCCTCTCTGAAATGGCTGACACAAGGACAGTCCCACACGCATCAGCAACTGAAAATGTAAGATGAATTGCATATTTTGCTGCTTGTGTCATGCCATGAATTTAGTTTTGCCTTTTTTGCTTCTTGGAAAAGATGACAAAAGTTTTGTTCAAAGTATGTTGTTTTAGGATTACCGTGTATTTTTTAAATTCAGATGAAGGTTTCCCTGTGTTTGCTGTTCTCTCCCTCTATGAATAAAAAAAAAAAACTAAGAAGAAACAAAAAGAAATATACAAGCAAATATATTAAATTTAAAAAAAATAAATGCACAAAATATTCAAATATTTTTCTAGAATAAGTCTAAAGTGAAACATGAGGCCTTGCTGAAATATGGCATTTTGATATTTTCTTGGATAAATTATACACAGAGTAGATTATTTTCCTAACATACTTTTTTAAAATGTAAATTATTTACTCAGAATATTTTTTACTAAATAATTTTCTCAATCCAGGTATTTTTTCTTTCTCCCTTTTGTATTTTGTTCAATTCTTTTTCTCTAAGTACCACTAATTTTTGCTCNATATAAATAGTCAAAATAGTAAAAATATTTTTTACTAAATAATTTTATCCTTCTCCCTTTTGTATTTTGTTCATTCTTTTTTCTCTAAGTACCACTAATTTTTGCTCACAGGTCTACAAAAAAGTTCAACCTTGACTCTTGGTCTTTCCATGTCAAAGCCTTTTTGAACAAGCTGGATGTAACTCAGTTGGTACAGAACAAAACAAGCCCAACTTTTTTTTTTTTTTTAACTTGAAAGGAAAATAAACCTCACATTTATTCTTTTTTTTTTTTGTCTCCTNCTTGAAAGGAAAATAAACCTCACATTTATTCTTTTTTTTTGTCTCCTTACTTGATTTCCTGTTTAAGAGGGCATAAGCCCACTGACTGTTATTGCTAGAAGACCTTCAAAGCAAACAGTATTTGTTTTGTTAATGTAAATACATTTCCTAGCATAGCAAGGCCCTAGCCCTTACTAACCTTTGAGGCAATTCTGCAGAAGAGTAAAAGGATGAATAATTTTAGAGAAACCTTGGTGCTTTAGGCCTCACTCTACATTAAACCATTTTTAGGTCCTGAGGATGGTGGGCCATAACTGAAATAGCTGAGTAATGAGCTGCACAAATAGTTTGGGGTTCCTTTTCTCTCCAAATTAACACTTTTAGGCATGAAATGCCTGATAAATTCCAACTATCTGAAGGGCCATGGGTTACTGACAAAGTACAGTTAAAATTTGTCTCTGAGTAAGAAAGAGGTGATCTTCAGGATGTAAATGAGTGACATTCTATTGAGTCTACTTACTGTTTACATTGTTTTATTGGATATTTTCTGAGTTGTCTTCTAACAGAAAGGAAAGTTGAGGTTTTCAATGAATTATGATTCAATGAATTAAAATCCAATTATTATAGCCTCATCGACAGAAAAAAAAAACAACTAAAAATACAAAACAAAGACTTTATTATTCTTCTTTTTCCTGCTAGTTTATGCTCCAACTTTAAACAGTTTTGCATATTTGATGATGCATATATTGACAAATGTCTTCGAATCTGAATCTACCCTTTTAGACATGAGAAAGAGCAGACTCTTCTCAAAAAAACCCACAAAAAACCTAAACATGAGAGCTGATGCTATTAGAGTTTACCTTACAAATTTTTAGAGACATTTTTAAGATTTCAACTTAAAAAACCCAACAGTGTTTCAGCAAAATAGCCGATTTGAGGTTGTAGTATGAAGACTACCAAGACTGTTATAAAATGGGAGTTTAAAAAAAAGGTAAAGAGTGTCTTTCTTCCTAGGTACAGGAAACATTTACTTGGTTTACCAAAGCAGCTTTTGCAAACTGTTGGAAAAAAATGCCCTGTAACTTAGCGAGCCTAAAGAAAATAATTTCATAAACATAGATTTATTTTTTTGTTGTTGCTTTGCAGGGTCAAAATCCCAGAAGGATTAGTCTTCTGTTCAGAATATTTGGCTGTTTCTTGCAGGTGTTTGGCTTTGAAAATGTTTGGGCAGAACACCAATAATTTGGTTTATAGATTACAGTGTTGCCCAGTTTCCTGCATGTTATTGCGATGTGGAACAATACCATTAAACCACCTCACATCTGCTATGACCCTTTTCTGGGATTTTTTTTTTTTTTTTTTGCCTTTTTAGACCATGTGTCTCTTCACAAAACATTTAAGCGTGTCTTTTTCAGTTACCTCAGCTGTTTACTCAAGTAACTACAGGACATCTCTTTTAAGCTTACAGGCACATTACATTTCACCTACCTGAAGGGGAAGAGGACAGGAAACTTAATTTTGAAGGTCAGCATTGCCAAAACTTTCTGATTTCCATAAAAATGCCAGACAGTGACATCATATCTACTCTGTGTTCCTATGCTTTATGATTGGAACTTCATTGCATGATGGAAATGTTGCAGGAGAATGACTGATCCTGACTTTCACCAGTGCTGTACTAGGCAAAAGTAACAAATGGTGTCATTGCTGAAGCCTGTGAAACAATATTTGTAGTCATGGTTGTAGCTGGAGCCAACGACAGAGGCACTGAACCAGAACCTACATCGAACCCAAACCTTGCCAAGGTCACATGTTATTTTATTTATTTGTTTTAACTTGACTAAGTAGGGTTTTGATCACTTAACCATGGCCCTTGTTCAGAAGAGTCCTATGGGCTTGTGAGAAAACAGCTCTTTGGTGTTTTTAAATATGATTTCAATTAAATATTGTTATTCAGAACAAATGTTTTCACCTACCACATCATGTAACTGCAATCTGTGCTTTTGCTTGCAAGCCTGTTATAGTGAATACAGGTTAAATGACCACATAAAATAATTAACAATGACCTTGTGTAAAAAACAAATACATTTAGAAATAAGACTGAAAAATCCTAATCCCTACTGTACTTGACCAAAACAGCCTTCTGTTGGCCAAATTCTAAAATACTGACTTTTGAACCACTACTGTAATAAGCTTCCTTAGAATTGAATGCAGGCCACTTGCTGCAGGGATATGTTCTCAGCTGAAGGGTGCATGTTGGAAGTGATTATTAGTGTTTTTAATTATATCACAGCAAGTACTGTAACAAGCAGATACATTATTTTTTTTAGTTCCATTTCTCAGACATTCATTCCATATAAAGATGTGGCTGTGTTCTGCTCAACACCTGACACATGCTTCTCAAAAATGGCTCCATTTCAAACGTAAGTGAAGTGATCCCTGCACAGAAGGCCTAATGTACAAAATTATTGAACCCTCATGTTTCTGATGGAAGGTGAGTTGTTGCTTAAAAAAACCCTTCCTGGACATTGCCACCTATGGCAATTGTTTGGGTAAAAAAGGGTATATGGTACATATATGTTATCACATTTTTATTCTTTATGCTAAATCACAGTGAAATTCCTAATGAAAAAAAAACAAACAAGGAATAGTGGAACTTGGAAAATAAAGCTTTTGCTAAGTACTCTCAGTCTTCCCAGCTTTACTAGAAAAGCTGCCATGAGCCATCTTTTTAATAACTTTAGGAAATATAACATTACAAAGTTACAAACATTTATAAAGACCCACTAAATGTTATGTCAAACTTAAGAGTCAACCTTTTTAACCTCAAAAACTATAGACGTTTTAACCAACCTGCATTCATAAAAGAAATATTGATAGACCCTTAACTCTTGTGAATCCAGTGATTACTGGCATAAAGAAAAGAACACATTCTGCAATATGTTATAATAAATCCATATACAACATCGTTTATAGATTTGTAAGTTTTAGATTGTCATGATGGTTTTGTGTGTTTATCAACAACATTTAAAAAAAGCCCCAAAAACCAGTAAGCAAACCTGCAATACCACAAACCAATCAATAAAGTTTAAAAGTTCCAGTGAAGCTAACCTATAACAGGTCCTTGTTTGAAGAACATGCTCAAGAAACACATGTGCCTTTAAGAGGTCTTGAAAGAATTTACACCCATGGACCATTACCATTTCCAAACACCCTGCAGCTTTACCAGCCCAACATGTGCTGACTGTATATCACCATGACCCTTTCACTAAAGCTCTTTTGACTGGAGTGCTTTTAATACCCACTTTCTCAGCTGAGCTCAGGAGTGATTTGTTTTACATGCCACATTAATCCTTTCCACATTTTCTGGATGAGGCAACCACAATTCCACTTGTGAGGTGTTTCTAAAACATAGTTATAGGAATAAAGCAGCAGGGTCCCAGACTTGACAACTTCCCTTCGGGCGGCTGACAAAGTGGGCTATCGTGGCTGGTGTGGGAGCTAGCACTCGTGCCCAGCAGCGAGGGTGGCCTGCTCTCCATGGTTAGTCAGAGGCCCAATTATTGTTGGCAATTCAGCCACAATTAAAACCCTGTAGGGATCTACATAGATTTAATGTCCAATGAATGCTGATGCAGATTAATAAAATGCAGCTCGTCTTTTATAAGCTTAAGATGAAATGCAACAGAGAGAAACAGAACTGAAAGTATAAATCGCAGCTCCGTAAAACCCAAGAAGTTTATGCCTCACACCTACGTGATTGGAGGAAAAGAGCGTTTTATAAATGGGCAATTAGTGTTCAGTGCACTGGCTTTTATTACGTGGTAATTTTACAGTTTTCACTTTAAAGACACCCCCAAAAAAATCAAAGGCCAAATGAATTTCTGTTGTATGCATTTACGAGCTTTCTGCATTTATAATGTTAGCTCAATCTTACTAATGTAGGGGTATGAAAATTTAGTGTTGTCAACAAGGCTAGCAGAGTGGACCAACCAATTATAAAACTGTTTTTACATGTCAGCGCTGTGCACATTTTATTAACAAGTTAGTATTATACTCCATTTTTTATGCATTAAATCGAACTGTACAAGTAACTGCAGGACAAAAGTTAAGTTTCTACGCAATTTAATTTATTGCTCTTCCCCCATAAATTTTACTTACAAGTTCAGTGGCCTGAGCTGAACTATAAATTAGAGTGAGGTGAGTCTTACATATAATTTGATTTACTCTGGTAATTTCTGAAGGAAGTATCTGAATCCACATGCCTGTCTACAATTGTCTTTACAGCAAGATGAAGCAACAGTATAAAAAAAGCACTGGCTGATCAAGAGTTTTCTGTTAAATGCCAACACATGGCTGTTCAGCAAAACTTCAAATAAAAAAAGTAGCTTCATGAGCCATTCATGATGTGTAGCAGGTGTCACCAGATGGTGCCAATTCAATCTTCCAGACTTTTTTTTTCCTTTTAATTTTTTTTTTAATTTAAGCATGTAAATAAATATTCAATCCTGGAATTATATACTATTTTTAAAATTTGTGTTATTAGAGTTGTGTGTGAAGAGAGCTGTGTCATGGGAAGGTGAGGTTGTTATTTGCTTTGATCTTGTACTAAAATCTGTTTTTCAGGTGGAATTGTTGCTTGTAATCCCAATTTTACTGATGAGCCGAGACTCTTTAACAAGGGCACTACTTGCACGCTGTCTGATTCTCTCTGTTTCAGTACTGATTTGCATGCGTAAATAAACCAAGTTATATTGAGAATATAACCGGAGGCCACATATCTGATTTCCCTGATCTGTGAAGACATCTGCAATTTCTCTGCAGGGGGACAACAAAGATGTCAGCACAAATTCTCTTTTTTTAATTTGTAATTAGATATTTGTTGATCTTTTAAGATATGATAATTTTAAGATATGCTAATTACCTGCAGCTGGATGCTGGAGGTACCCAGCTTTTTTATGGGTCTCCTGGCCATCAAATAGAACCTCTCTGCCAGCTTTTCCAGCTGTAAATTAAGACCTTGTTGACTACACCTTTTTTGGGTTTTCCTCTCTTCTCACTATATGCTGGTAGAGAGCTCAGAAGCACAGAAACATCAGCATATCTTCTTCACATTTTGTTTTTGAGAAAATATTACAGGTGTAGAAGCTCTGACCCTGAACTCGCTCTTCCCACCTTCATCTGACTGGCTATTTCAAATAATTCTCAAAGCTCTTGGGCAAGAAGTATGACTGAGCGAGTGTGTGTTGTTCGTAGGATATAGAGGGCAACGTGAAGTATTCAAGAAATAAATTTTGCTGGCATTGAGGAGGTGTTGGATCTAGTGAAGAAGTGAGAACACACCATTTAGTGACACAATGCTCATCATTCCCCCAGCACATGGACCATGTTCCAGTATCACCTGTGACCTGAGCGTGGACATTCCCGCCAGCAGGGCAAAGCTAATGTGTTGTACCAAAAGCCCAGGAACACTCTGAGTCACTCCTAACACTCTGAGAACACTCCTAACTTGTGTCTGAAGCTTCTTCTAATGCTCTGCATTTGCAGGAGACTGCATGGGTAGCAGCAGTCTGCACTCCAAAAGGAAAACTACCACCTTCCATGTAATACCCATTCAGCTGAATATTGCCAGCCATGCAGCAACCCCATTTCACAGAATTAAAGAATCATGGAGTCATAGTTTGGGTTGGAAGGGACCTTAAAGATCATCTAGTTCCAACCTCCCTGCCATGGGCAGGGGTAGCTTTCACTGGACCTAGTTTCTCAGAGCCCCATCCAACCTTGCCTTAAACATTTCCAGTGTTTGGGGCATCCATAACTTCTCTGGGCAACCTGCTCCAGTGCCTCACCATTCTCAAAGTAAATAATTTCTTCTAAGTATCTAATCTTAACCTACTCTCTTTCAGTTTGAAGCCATTCCTTCTTCTACTGTCACTACATGCTCTTGTAAATAGTCTCGCTCCAGCTTTCCCTTCAGGTCACCCCAAAACTGTCTCCTTTCCAGGCTGAACAAAACATATTTTTCCCAGCCTTTCCTCATAGGAGAGGTGCTCCATCCCTCTAATTAACTTGGTGGCCATAAGTTTCCTGAAGGATAACCTCTGTGGTACCCGCTAAAGACTCAACTCTTCCCAAACAGAAAACAGCAAAGTTCTGGCAATGATTCCTGTGGGAACAGAATAGACTGCATGCATGGCCCTTGGATCACCATGCTCCTTTATGGCTGTACACGTGCTGCCCTGGACCCCCTCTGGCAGGCTCCAGGCAGACTGGCACTGCTGCATCCCAGGAGGTGACTGGGGACACAGCGGTGCAGCATCATCAGGATGAGACCCCCATACAAGGAACATCATCCCACAGTCCCTTGCAGTTTTATGTTAATTTCCCCAGTTTTGTCATCCCTTGTTCTCTCCCCAGTTCTGGAAAGTTCAGTGTCCTCTGTTCCCTGGTTGGTTCCTTTGTTTTGACACTCCTCCCCTGAACCCTGGTTGGATGTTACATTGTAACCTCTCCTTTGTACAGTCCCTGAACCCTCAGATCATTGGCTCTCAGTTCTGTTGCTCTTCCCTTTTCTCTGGACTTAAAAACCTTGGGCCCTGCTTTGTTCTGTTTTTTGGCCCTAACCCTCTTCCAGTGAGGATAATAAACTCCTGGGAATGTCATATAACAGCTCCTGCTGCGTCTTCCTTCGCCAGCCTTCCATTGCTATCCAGGCACGTGAGCAATCGGGCCTGCAGAGCTGTCCCCTCCAAGGAGCAGGTTCCTGGGAAGGCGGTGGCTGCGGCGGCGCCTGGCACAGGGCAGCATGGCACAGTTCTGCATGGCACAGTCCTGCAGGACATCGGCACTGTGCACTGCTGCAGAGGGGCTCTGGTCACAGGGCACCCCCTCCCACTGGGGCTCTGGTCACAGGGCATGCACACCCACTGGGGCTCTGGTCACAGGGCACCCCCTCCCACTGACCAGCCTTGCTCACCCGCTCAGCCTACGCCAAGTGTTGAGCTGACGCAGCATCAGTCTGGCTGCCCTTGGAGCTGGCTGCTTCAACAGGAGCTTGGCTCCTCCTGCCAGAGCACACGCACTGCCCTCAGCCCTAAAGGATCGCTGTGCACTGCTTTGACCGCTCTACCTTCTCCTATATCTGAGCTCTTCAAGAAAAGTTTTATTTCCTGAATTTTCAGTGATTTTTTCTTTTCTGTAAAGAGTCTCCCTTCCATAAAAAAAGGCAATTCTATACACATTGAGGGGAACAGCCACCCCCCCGCCCCACACTTCTCTCTATAGGTCTGACCTATTAAAATTATTTGTAGCCATCTCTACATGGTAACATCACTTACTGTATGTCACAGAAACTAGTCACAGAAAATTCTGAGCTGTAAATACTATCCAGAGAAGTAGCTTTTCAACATGATAGTCTAGATTGAACAGAAGAAAATTTTTGATTTCTTTAGCAAGACAACTTTCTGAAGTTTTGAACGTATCTGTTTTTTTCTTAATATCTACCCAAAATGAGAATATTTTATCAAACAACTTATTTTGTAGAGCAAACAGAAATATATCTTAATCTGCTCATCTTTGGAAATTATTGCTTACAGGCTTGGATTGCTTTTCTTTTTATTGTTTTCAGTAGCCATTTAATAAGAGCTTTCTGATTACTTGCACCTCAGGATACAGATTGTGATTGTAAAAAAGACAACATGAAAATAACAATCGCTGAGCTTTTTAAAAACCTCAGATAGCTTTTGATCACTTTCAAGATCACATACTTGCAAAATTCTTTTATATGCCAGTTCAAAAATCAACTCAGCTGTATTTTGTGTTGGTATATAATCTGAGCCACAAAAATTGCCTACTTCTCTTTTGCCTTTGGGCAATTTTTCAATCTTAGCTAAACCAAGTCCATAATGTACGCCTGCTGGCCAACATTCCAGGTAAATGAATAGCATTTAAGGAAAAATTACGCTGTTTTTCAAAAGCTTGACATTTTTAAAATACAAGTCCAGAATTGAAACCTTCAATAATTTTTCCATGCCTATATGTTGCAAGTAGAAAAATGTTGCACAAATGAATACATCTGGGATTATTTTCAAGCTGTTATTTCCCACTAGGGAAAATATTTAGAAATAAAGCTCATTTTTTTTTCTGTGCTGAAACTACAAAGAGGCCAGCCATCTTGATGCTTTTCCAGATTTTTTTAATGGTTTTACTGATATTGTGTAGTGACTTTACTGCCCTGTTTTGTATGCCCTTATATTCACCAATAGTAAGCATTTATGTTGGGTTTATTCCAGTTTTTAAATCTGTTTTGTGGCATTTATGACCTAAAGCTAATAAGGACATTCAGTATTTTCTTGTAAAATATTGAAAATACCTTTTACCATGAAAATAAGAAGGAAATGTTTTTTTAAAAAAAATAGAAAAAAAAGAGGCTTAACCAGAGGCAGGAAAGGAATGGCCCTTATTTTAAAATAAGGCTTTGTCATAGCAGTAAAGTGGTGTTTTCTAGGCATCAAGGAACTGGCAGAAGCTCATCAAGCCCAAAAGGAGCCCAGCAGAGGTTTGGCAATACCCAGATAAAAAGCTGTATTACTGGACCAGGTTTGATGAAAAATTTCTCATGAAACGGATCTTTATAAAAATGTGAGTTGGTTGAAAATGAAACTTTCCCACAGAAAAGTGGATCCATTTTTGGACATCAAAAATCTGGAAGAATTTTTCATTGATCAAAACTATATTTTTATTCTCTTTGTAAAATTGTCTCCTGCTTCTTTGGCTTGAAATTACTTTGTCCTTTTGGAAACCAAACCAGCTGAAACACAAAACATGTGAATAGTCTCACACAAGAAATCTTTTAGGACGTAACTAAGCACAATGCTACTTAGGAGGAGACTTTAGGTTAAAGAAATATCTCATGATTTCAAGTTTTCTTCACAGTCTTTTTTTCTCTCAGAAATGTGAGTATTGTTATGGAGCAGAAATCTGGTTGCTTCCTAGTGTGTGTTCAGTGATTTCCTATCCCTCAAGTGTCTTTTCTGGGGCTTATGTAAGGGCATGATACGTATGCCCATTTTACAGACTGGAAGCAGAGGTGTAGAGCTGCCTTGCTAACCCGGTTGGTAGCAGAACTATTGTCCTTGAACCCCATTTTTAAAGGCAAATATTGGCCAGTGCTTCCCAGGTGATGTACAAGACCTGTCCTCCTGCCTGCTTTATAAACGCACTGCTGTCAGTTACTCAAGCAGCAATGCTTCCTCCCAGCTTATGTCTTCTCTGTGTAATAGAGGGTTAATTTAAATAAATGCCCTATTTACATTCACAACTGTAAAAAATTGCCTACCAAGACCCTAGGTGCCCCAGCGTGCCACTTGGTGAAATCACAGTAACATTGAAGCCATTATTCTGACAGGAACCCAGCCAGCCAGACGCCTACAGAAGCGCTTTTCCTCTCCTCCGCTCTGGGAAGCACGGCCCGCAAGCCTCTCCAGAAAGCTCTCCAGCTCCATTCATTTATTTATTTGCTGCATCGCCAGGTCACTAAATTCTGGTTTCTGCGGCCCAGGGCGGGGGGAGCGATCTGCTGGGGCGGCGGGGAGGCCCTGCCAGCTGCCCCCTCCTGCGGAGCCAGCGGCGGGGGGGAGCAGCTGCAGCTGGAGCTGAGCCCCTCTCCGGGGAAAGGGGGGCCATCACCACACATCCAACACCACCAGGGCTTCCTGGCCAGCCACCTCGTCCCAGTGTTTACAAGGAATTGCGTGCATTTTAAAGGAAAATGGGACAGCTCTGGCCTGGCTCTGCATGGGTCTGCTCCTGCTGCTTCATGTGTGATGGGTAGGATTTGGGAAGAATTTGGGCTTTTTTTAACTTTTAATTTAAAGTGTCATGGCATTGCGAAATAGGAAAGGAAAGAAGGAAAATGTGTCTACAACGAACATAATTCTGAAAGTCAAATTATCTACAAGGCGTTTCTAGCCAGTAGCTAATTATTACCCAGCTCTCCTCCCACCCTGCTTATTAAGAAAGTTTAGATATAAGTTCCCATTTGCTGTTCAGAATAGCACAGATGGAAGGAAATGAACATGCCATTTGCTTTTTGTGACCTCAGGGGAGTGGAGCAAAATATGGATGTGAAAACATTGCCAGAACCCTGAAAGTTATATTCTTTCATTCATTAATTTTCCTGCTTCTCTATTCCATATGCTCTCCTTTCCTTCAGCTCCATGGAAAAGTATTGACGAGCCAAACGAGTAATACAATTAGAGTTTATATATGACCTGAATGGTGTTTGTGGCTTGAGTGGCCCATTAGCCAGGGCAGCCAGAACCACTGAGAGCAGCATGGACTATGGGCATGAAAGTCGCAACTCTCATCCTCCAGAACATCTTCTGACATGTTATTTGTGGATTAGTGTGTATGAATGGTTCAATACTGCAAGAAGTCACAATGAATAAACAGAAAGGACCAGATTCTTCATAAGGATGTACACATGGTTCTCATTTTAAGGCCTGAACCAATCCACTTAAGTTAATGTAAATCCTTCTCCAGACTTCAATGGGAATCTAGCCTTTCTGGCTAGCTCTAGTAAAGGACTTAGGCACCTAAGGCAGGATGTAGGTGGAACAGCGTCCAAAAGCGCTCTCCAGAAACCCGTGCTTGGCTGCTGCCTAATCCTGGAGGCGCCTAGTCTTCCAAGGCACTTCCCTTTTTGATTTTAAAGTTTCGTAGGTGACAATAGTCATCCAGATCTTGTCCAGATCAGCCTGGTCTGAGCAGCTCATCAGCCAGTTCTTTCCTTGGACTGGTCTAAAGCCAGGAGCTAAGCAGAAGATGCCTGAGACTTTTGAGGGCCACATGTGGTAGGCATTTTTGAAGCATCCTGGCATACAGTGATAGATCAAATGCCCTTCATATCATTCTGCTTTAATACTGGAATGCCAAAAGGCATATCTTCCCACCAAACCTGAGAAGAACAGAAGAGTACTTTTTTTTTTCTTTTTGTGAAGGTAAAAAGGGTAATATGATGTAGACTGGAAATATGTTTAATTATTCAAGGTCTCTTCATATCATTTTTATTCTTCCTCTTCTATGTTTTTAAAGCACATATGTGTTAATGCATTTTACTGCAGTGAAAAACAACCATCTAAACAATCTTATGCTTAGCAATTCCCACATTCCTTATATCAAGGTGAATGGAATAAATGTCAAATGATTACATATGAATAATTGTTTTTCACATCTAAGTTTGGAAATAAAACCTTCAGTCTGCATTAAGATTGCAACTCACTAACAAAAAGGAACGCTATTTGCAGAAGTCAGATGCTTTTTGCACAGGTAAAGCATTCTGCTTTTGAGGCATGGAGGAATGTTGTGTATTACATGAAGAGTGCAAGGTCGAAGTGTTAATTCCATGACAGATATTTGGCAAAACAGAATTATAGCCACAGAAATAGAGCATTTTCAACACATCCTGCTTTGAAAATCAAATATCTTGGCTTCTAAATGGTATTTTTTCATTAAAATAGAGGTTTTGCTGTGGCATTTATGTGTCAGGAGGAGCCCATTAGTCTATGATGATATTCTTTTTCCATTGACATTATCTTTTAATTATATCATTCTGAGCCACATCACTAGTGGAGGATCGATTTTTACAGCCCAGTTTACATATCGCTTCAGCATCTAATTCTGAGGAGGTGTTACACACTTTGAGGTTTCTGCTTCCCTTTTTTAAAATAATTTGGAACTCATGACTGCTTAAAAAGGCATCAACAAAGGTGCCTGTCTTTCCTTTGAAGTCATTTTTTGCGGAAATCACAGTCACTGACCAAAAGGTTTCAAAAGATTAAATTGTGCTTATTTTACGACATTTTAAAACAGCAGGGTTAAATGCTGGGCCAGCTGCCAGGCAGTCAGCAGCACCCATACTTTCATGTTCAGCAGCCAGACACATCTACAGCAGTTATTTCTGAGTAGTTATTCCTGAAATATGTCACTCAGAACAGCAGAGAGGTTTTAGTATTTGTGTGCTTTGATGACGGGTTAATGAAAATGTACTCTATATATANTGAGTTTAAAAAAAAAAAGAAAAAGAACGTAGTGGGCAAAATAGACATTTTTAATGCTCGTTGTCAACACTGGCTTCTCCCTGTAATTGGAATCAACTTGGAGAGCCACAGAACCCCAGCTATCGGACAGCCACAAAATCATGGCTATTGCACACTCGTGTCCCGTAGTGCATTATCCACATGCGGCAAAACACTTTACTGCTTGCTGCTTTATGTGGAGGCTGTAATGGACTGAGGCTAGTTTAAACTCACAGAACTATTCAGAAAGGGATACATAAATCTTGACATCATCTTTGATGAGAAACCCGAGGAGAGGAAGGACACTCAGACACCGTCTGTCCTGAGCAGCAGTGCTGTGGGCTTAGTGGATCTTTTTTGAAGTTCAGCTCTGTTGCAGTCAGGAAGTGATTTACTCCATTTTACAAATTTTCATTCTGGTCTTTTCTCTCTAATCCTCATGCGATGCCTGGTTTCCCTTGCCTTGGTGTGTTTTTTTTCATCTGCCTTTTTCCATTTTGAGGACTCACAGGCCAGACTCTCTGTACTGGTTTCCGTCACTTTGTATTGTGCAGGTGTTCCAGAGCACTGCCTTAACTAGCCCCCGGGGGATGTTCCCTATGTAAGGAACCATGCAGCCAGTGCAAGGTGGTATAAACAGCTCCTGTGCCAATTCTTCTCCCTGTGCTGGCACACAGAGTGACTGAGAGACTCAGAGAAGCAGAATAGAGTGCTCTTGATTTTTAACGGGTACATCTCAGGGACTAAAACCCAAGCTTATCTAAGTTCTGCTCAGGCTGACACAGGAGCAGCTGTAGAGCTGTGTGACCATAACCAGCTCCTCATCTCCTGCTCTGAGTGGATCTTGGCACAAGGAAGAATATGGACCTTTTATTCTTGTCCTGCTAGCTGGATGAAACCCCACTGTCTACACATCAAAGGGGTTTGATGGACTGCCAAAAATAGTAACCTATACGTAAAACATGTGCTCCATTTATAGCGATCATTTGGAAAGTTTCCTGCTACTGCAGAAATTCAGATTACATTGATTTACTGTTCAGTACTGCAATATACTGAGAGGCTTTTCAATGAGTTCTATTGTATGCATTTGCAGAAAGGCTGGGGAGATTTCTTTCTTCCTTCCTTCCTTTCCCTTTGGTATATAATACATAATCATGTGAAGTTCATCTTTCTGAGGTTTTGCATCATTCTAGTGAAGTGGGTTAATATCTACTCTACACTTTGAAAGACATTGTCACCTGTGCTGATGTTTTAGCCTTTGAAAAATGAAGTGCTGTTTCTTTTGATGTAAAGAGCATCTCTCCAGTATTTATGGAATCATTTTATTTTACCTCTCAGTTTATAGGCTGTTAGCTATGGAATATGTCCTGCACATTTTTTACAGGCACTTCAATGTCTTTTGTGGGAACAGGGATTAACACAGCAATTAAACAGGAAGGTACACATAAGAAGAGACACCCTGTGCCTGAGCACAGGTCTGAATCAGCACTTATCTGTGCTGTGGCCAGCACATCCTTTCCAAGCCTCATCTATAATCTACTTTTAGAGTCCTTCCTAGAGGAGTCTTAATACCACTGAACAGCTTGCATTTGTAGATAGCCCAAGCTCAGGTTTTTACAACATGAAAACATGATCTATTGGGAATTGATACATATTAATGATACGGATGAACTTCTGTGGACACTTAGAACTAAACCAGGGATCATAATAGTGCGGCATACTCTGCTGAGCCAACTTACACAGATCCAGCCTCTGTGTTAACCAAGCAGGATTTGATATTTAACTAATAACCAAGGCTGAAAAGAAAGGAGACCATCTGTAGCTCTTACAACTCATGGGAAGGGCCATTAATCCATGTACTCATACATGTATTGTGAAAAGCTTGCTAATAGAAGAAGAGAATAAAAACCCAAGAAACAAGTGGCGACAGTAACTGCTGCTCTAGTGCTTAATCCCTTTTGCAAACAGTGGCCCTCTTTGGTTGGTGATAAAGAAGGCAAACTTTGCCTTCATTTCATGAGTCACATTAGGGAAGGATGTCATATTATTCTCTCAAATATACAGAAATGTCCCTTTTCCCTTTTTGGTTTTATTTTTATAAAGCCTTTTCCTTCAGACCCTAACTGCTGCTAGGCACCAAAAGAATTAATTATTCTATCTCTAGATACTATTAAATTCACCCCAATTCACTCCTCTGCTTCCCTTCTGCTAACATCCCACAGATCAAAGCTCAATATAACCATTCTAGGCCTAGAGTTCAAAATGCTACCATTAATAATATAACTTAACAGAAAAGCATGAGTTACTTTTCCTCCAATTAATTAATGCCTTTTGAATTATGGTGTTTCTTCCTTCTCCTTCTCCTTCTCCTTCTCCTTCTCCTTCTCCTTCTCCTTCTCCTTCTCCTTCTCCTTCTCCTTCTCCTTCTCCTTCTCCTTCTCCTTCTCTTCTCCTTCTTTGAACAATTAGTTCAAGTTTTCACATTTTATAGTCCTAATCTCCAAGCTTACATCTATCTGTTTCTATGCATCATTATGTCACAATCATTTGAAGGAGAAAAAAGTACTTCAATTACATTCACCAAACAAGAAAAGGGTATATAACATTTTGGAAAGAAACATCGATTTAGGACAGCAGCAAGAAAAAGGAAATCCTTTTGTCTGCTACTTTTCCTTTACTTGTGAGTTACAAAGCCATTTTTCTTTGACAATTCCTGGCGGTGTCTGCGCCCTGAGGCCTTTGCTGGGAAGGGGCTGCGTTCAGCGGTGTCCTGGGCTCTCCCGGGATCCCTCCGGGCCCGAGGCGGGCGGGCCGGGCTCCCACGGGCCCTCCGTGCGGGCCCTNGCCTCGCCGCCCCCGCCGGGCTTCCCGCGGCCTCGGGAGCGGGCCCGGCGGCCTCGGGAACGCCGGAGTGCTGCTTCCCGGCTCCGGGCTGTGGACATGCCGAGGGGCTGCAGGAGGCTGTACCGCCCCAGCGTGCTGGCGGTGACGGGAAGGAAAAGAGGAGCTCGGTACCGGAGAGCGCGCCGTGGTCAGAGCCCGGGCACGGCCCCTGTGGAGGGCAAGGGCAAAGGAGCTCGCAGCTTTAGTTTAAGGGACAGCTCCAGCAGCATAGAATTATTAATTAGGAATTTGCAGTCTCTCAACACCTACACTCAAAGCGGGGTCTCCTCTGAAGTACTGAATCCAGCGTGGACATTGACCTATTGGAGAACTCCAAAGCAAGGCCACCAAGCTGATTAGAGGCACCTCTTCTGTGAGGAAAGGCTGGGAGAATTGGGATTGCTCAGCCTGGAGAGGAGGAGGCTTTGGGCTGATCTAAGTGCAGCCTTCCAGTACCTGCAGAGAGCCTGTTAAGAAAGATGGAGAGGGACTTTTTCCAAGAGCGTGTAGTGACAGGACAAGGCAGGAAACCTTTAAACTAAAAGGGGGTAGGTTTAGATTAGATACTAGGAAAGAAGTGAGGGTGGTGAGGCACTGGAATGGGATGGAGAAGTTGGGGATGTCCCATCCCTGAAGGTGTTCAAAGCCAGGTTAGATGGAGCTCTGAAATACCTGGTTTAATGGAATGTGTCTCTGCCCATGGCAGGAGGCTTGGGACTAGATCTTTATGGTCCCTTCTAACCCAGGCAATTCTATAACACATATTTTAATATATTACCAAAAGTGAATTAAAAGCCTGGGCTATGTAATTCTGCAACCTTCGTATCAGGGTTGTGAATGCTTCTTCAGAAAGAGTACATTGAAGTATAGGTGTGAGAGATTGCAAATTGTTAATTAATGTTTCTTTACTGCTGGTGAAGTATTTATCCATGTCAAATACCTACCTGAGTAAAGCTGTATATAAAACTAATTCAAATGCCTTTGATCTCATCTCACCCAAAATACCTTCAGATGGAAGTAAAAATTTTTCAGAAATAACAATGCACTTTTGAAGTGGTGCAGCTCAAACTGTGTAGAGGGATGGGCAATGGCTGCAGCTCAAAGACTGATGTGTCCCCCTCCACAGCCTACCACTCCAGCCTCCTTCCCTTTCCAGTTCCAGGCACAGCACCAGCCCTTCCCTTTCCCCCTTTTAAAATTGTTGCCTGTGACTTTTTATTAGCCTTTTAGCCCTGCTCAGCTGTACAGCATGAAGAAGGCATTTTTATCCTTCTGCTTAGTGTTGGTTATCAGTAAAATTTGGCTGGTGCTTGATGTTCAGAGGAGTGAAGAGATGATGGGAGGGGGGAATAGCCCAGGCCAGCTGTGTGTATACTGACTGCTCGTTTAAGCAAAGGCAAGGAAGGCAGCCTGGCTGCAAAAGGTAAAATGTTACAGGCTATATCACAAGGTTTGCCTGTGAACATACAAACACAATGCTTCTTTCTCGGGATTCCTGCTGTAAACTTTGTCCTTTACTGACTAATTCAATCCTCTGTAATGAAAAAGTTGCCCACTCTGAATTTGCCTGACTTTTCTTTCTTTTCAAAGAATAGTTACAACAGAAACTAAAACAAAAGACAGTAGAAAATATACTCCAGAGTGTGTTAAAAGAATCTTTCTTGGAAAATGAAAAGCCATGGTACCACTGGGATCAGTCATTCTTGGAAAATCAAAAGCCTCTGTACCACTGGGATCGGCCCTTCAAAACCTCTGAAATTTTGCCACAGCCTCCACAGCTGCTACAGAAATTCATTTGATACAGCATTGCATTCCCTTTATGGCTAATTCACACTTATCCAGTGGGTGACCTCTGCAGCTCACAGACAGACAGGGCAGTAAGTGTGAAGTCACCTGAATCCAGAGGCAATAGAGCTATATTTGTATCATCTGTATTCCCTAGTTCAGAGAGGTGCCATATGAAGCATCAGCTTTTTTGCTCTCGCTGTCTGATCTGATCTTGTTGGTTGCTGTAAAATAAGTGCTGCACTGTTTAAGTTCTTGGCTGGCTGGGGTACCGTGCACATGGCCCTGGGTAACAGAGGCCTGAGTAAACCACAGACACCATGCACCCATGGAAACACCTGGTGATAATCCTTGTCACATTGCTGTAATGCTTTCTAATTTACTGCTTGTCTCAGAGACATTTCTTTGCTCTGTGCAAATCTCCTTCAATAAGCATGTCTTCTTCTTTCTAGACTTTTGTTGGCAAGGTGTGCATGTATCAGTGCAAACAAATTGCTTCCTAAATTGTCAACTACCTTAGGACATTTTGGAATCTGATGGAATCCAGACTGTGATAAGTGTACAAATTCCTGGTCCATGTTTTAATAATGAATATCATCATGTGACTTGACAAACACCTACTTCTTGAATAAAATTATTCTACCACAATATAAAGATTCAGGAGACCCCAGTGATACCGTGGCTTTTCATTTTCCAAGAAGGATAATTTTAACACAGTCACTGTGCTGCTACATGATACAACCCCAGGAACACTCCTAGAAACCTAGAGAATTGGAATGTATTCAGTCAACATATCAGTTTATTGCTAAAGCAAGATCATATTCCAGTGGAGAGAATATGAAAACCAATATGCCAACAGACCACAGTCTTTTATTAACTACTGAGTGTTTTAAAACACAACAATGTGCAAAGTCTTTGTGCAAATTGAGTGCCAGGTTTCACTTTTGGACATTGAATGTTACTATTTTGGTAGATTTTAAAAGATTTGGTCCAGTAAATACAAAACTGACATATGTGCACCAGAACAGCAAATTCTAAAAATGCACATGATGCACAAAGAGCCCAGAATATTTATTCTTCAAGTATGCTGTGTTTCGTATGTTGTCTGATAGCTGTTAGGAATGCTCAAAGAACTTTGTAATTGCACTCTCACAGGATGTCCTTTTGTTTTTCAGAGGAATATTCCCTGGTGTTTCTCTTTTCATTCAGATGCCTTGAGCACGACCACAGGAAGACATTATTTCCCCCTTACCGTACAGGAATATGTATCAACATAAGATCCATGCCATGATGTTACACTAACAATTGTTCAGTAATTTATTTCTCTCATTTCTCTCTTTCCAGTGGAAATACGTGATCCAAACCTGAGCAAACTGACTGCAGACATTTTTGTTAACCTTAAAGTCTTTGATTCAGAATCAGTGATACAAAAGAATCCGCCGTGCAGGACTGGGGTGTAATTCCATCAAGGACTTCTGGTGACCTCATAAACCATGAGAGCTGGCATGGACTTTAATGGACACCACGTGGTTAAGTTCCCATGCATCATTTTGAAAATGTAGGGCTTCATTTGATATTGCAGAAGGATACCAGACCTACCATGTCAAATTGTTTCTCTTTCTTCTAAAAGAGCCACCCGCTTTATGTTACAGTCAGTCCTCTCTGGTAGCACATGAAATATGCCATTCTGGAAAATTAGTATTTTCTCTGGCAAAATGAACTTGAAAAGTGTGTTTCATAGAAAAGCACATATTTGGGTTATATTCTTTTAAATAAACTTTCTAAAATTATGGCAGTAAATTCAAGTAAAGGTGCGGTTTGTGCAGGACTGGCTTTGCTTGCAGATTTCTAAATAAGAGACATTTTTAAAAATTAATTCAAACATCAGTTAGAAAATACAGGAATAGAATTGTTATGGGTCAATTGAAAAGGTAGACCATGTTAAACCCAGTTTAAGTCAAGATAGGTAAGTTAGCTCAAATTGCTGATGGTGAATGACCTAAGTTAAAAGTTAGTTGACCTAAAGCAATTTAATTGTATTTAGTACACCAGTTCTAGGATTCTGTTTTTAGGAATTTCTAGGAGTTCAATAAGGTTGACTTGAAGTTTCAATCAGTGAAATTTGTTATATCATCTTTGTACAGCTTGGAGATTCTCTCCCACCTTCTCTCAGCCTACATTTTGCCTGCTGAAACCAATGTTCAGCCATTGTGCAAACCTATACAAAGTTGATGGTTATCAGCCTAAAAATAAGGTCTGTCAGTGTGGCTATGATTCAGGTAAATGTGGCAATAGAGACATAACCTAAGCGTGTCAGTTTAGCTTATCTCATATGTGACATCTGCCTATAACAAGGTGATGCTCTAAAAATTGTTCATCATGATGAGTGCATACTGGGAAAGGATCTGTCCTTAATTCTGAGAGTACAGGTCAGTGAACTGCTTAGTCTCTATTTTTTTAATCAACGTTCTAACTAATTTTGTTCCTAGATTGGTTCCTAAATAACAAAATCTTTTTGGCATGGCTAGATGATGTTCCTGTATTATAGATATACAGGGATATGTTATTTTATATTCAGCTCTAGGTAACAAATCACCTTGATAATAAAGGTGGGAAAAGGATATCTTCTACATAGAATATCCAAAAATTACTTGCTCTGGCCTTACTGCCACCCTACTGTGAAATACCTGCTGTTTGTCATTCTCTGGGATACTTTTGAACTGCATGCATTACTGCTCCCTATGCTATATTGCAGTGAGAAATAGATTTTTTCACCATGTGCATGGCTTATCCATATATAGCATGATGAATGCACACCTTTTGTATATTCCATGCCCTAAACCCAGGCAGAGTAATCGCATTTATGAACTCCAGTTGAAATCTCATCTTAAAGAACTGTAAATATGGATGTATGGGAGAAGGCTGGTTCTCTAGTTTTGGTATCATACTGCAGTATATGTAGATTTGATACAAGAAGTTCCCTTTTAATGACAATCAGAATTATTTCAGTTGTAATCTCATAGCTGAGATAGTTAGTAAATCACAAGCATATGGGAGATGGTAACAGCCTTGGGATGCAAGTTGTACTGTAGTAGGTTAGATAGTTTGTACAGCAGGACGATCCCTAAGGCTTGTTGAATAAATGGATGCATCTTCTCTGTACTCCTTGAAAAATGATGTGTGTTTTTGGCTTGTTTGTACTACTTTCTCCACATGAAACGTGTGTTTGGTCCAACAATTCTGTGGTTTCCTCACTTTGTGATAATAATTAACACCTGTAGCAGGTGGAGGAGGTTTCATATATGTCCTGGTCTAATTTGAAAAGAATTAGTCCCATCTTCTAATCCAGAAAAACTGGGAGATCAAGTGGAAGAACCCACCTGGCTTAGGGTAGGGGCGTTGGGGTCTTTCCCTTTCTCTCTGCTCACCTATGTGCCATGCAGGGGGTCCTGCGACGAGTGGTCGTCCTCNAGTAAGTCTCCACACAGGTCAGGTACCGGCTGGAATTCAGGAATTTCTTCAGCCAGCGGGATTGTTTCCCACTTTTTGAGATCCCCAGGAGAAGTTCTTCAGGTCCTTTGGTGTTCACTATGAACTCCACCAGCTTCTTGTTCTCCCTGTCCCTGGCAGCTCTGGTCCTGTCAAGGAGGAGCTTCCTTGGGGTTTTCTGGGGGCAGGTGTCTGAGAAAGACTCTCCAGCCCCTTTCTCCTCTGTGTTTGGGAATGCCATCTGCACCACGTTCTGCTATCCCTCTTTCTTCACTGGATAGCTGATATCAGTAGCAAAATACTCCAGGAAGGACACAGTGAAAGAATGACAACCCACTTGGATCTGCTGAAGGCACCACTGGATTTCCCTGGGATAGTTCTCCTTGGCTCGTTCA